>JAPKID020001674.1:0-14399 GCA_026931265.2 Tropidonophis doriae
CTCCTTGATTAGTTTCCACCCATTGCTTCTTGTCCTGCCTCCAGGTGCCTTGGAGAATAGTTTGACTCCCTCTTCTTAGTTAAAAAACAAATTAATGGATAACAGTAATTGAAATGAACTAAAATGAAGGAAAATGATCTAGTTTAAGTAATATTAATATGGATATTAAATGTGACATATATTTCAAACCAATCGGTATCTCCATATGGTGTTTTCACATTGGCTTCTTGATTTCTGAATAGCAACTGCATGGACATGACCAGATATATTGGCACCCCCAAGTCTTTGTCATGATCTGTGGAACTTGCCTCATCAGAAAATAAACTAAGTACGAATGTAAATAAATCAGATGTACCTGATCCACCAAAACCGTATGACAGAGAAGTTATTTCAATGTGCAGAAAAACTGATACTACTAATAAACTATTAATTATTGCTACCATTTATTATTTCTAATACTACATATTTGGGAGGCATTCATGGTGCTTTAGGGTTATATTAGCATTGCGTTATTTTTATGAGACTAAAATGATGTGGACCTTTCTTAGGAGTCACACATTGCATTTAGTCTTATGGGATTGAGCATTATATTGACTAATTTCAACATGGATATCCACTGCAAAATGTCCTGAACGTTCTTGTTGGATTATGTTTTAGATACTTTGAAATAATAATAGTAATTTAATTTTCTACGTTTCCAAATACTTTAGCCTCACGGTGGTTTAAACCATATAGAAACACAATAAAATGTTCACAATAAAAAATAACCCTAATCCCAATAGTAACATAAGACAATGTAATTTTAAAAACAGAACCAAACACTGCTATTATAATACACAATAACAAATAACTATTAATAAGATCCAGTTACAAATGATGCACAATCTTTCCCAGCAGACTTAATGGAATGTTCACGATCTTCCAGGAGGCCATCACTGGGAGTGGGGGGTGGGAGAGGGCTTCCTATTACACTTGTTGACTTAAAACTATAGATTTCACAAGAAACAATAGATTATGATGAAAATATATTTTCGCAAAACTTAAGTTCATTCATTTTGTATACCCCAGTATTCACAGGGAGTTTGTTTTAACTGGAAGACTTTTGCTACATATTGCTCTAATTTTACTTTTTAAAAGCTTGCAACAATAACAAAAACTTCTTTTGGAAATATTTAGGAAAGAACTATGGCAGCAGATAACAACAAACAATAGAATCATTTTAATGTGCTGCAAGGAAGAGGAACTAATGTCAAAACTGATTATGTTCTTTTATGGAAGACTAAAATTAACAAATATTGTAACATCCTTTGCTAAGAATATATATGGAAACAGAAAAGTATGTAGCTACACATTAAGCCAAATGTTGAGGAATTTTTAACTTAAAAATGGTATGTGCTAGCCTAAAAGAGACCAAAACAGAATCCTAATCAGCATTGAAGATCAAGTTAACAATGTTCCAATTAATTCTAGTGGAGTAGATGTTTTATCAGACACTTATCCCTCGTTTAGAACTGTTGAAAACAGATGTATGACAAATTCAAACCAGGTTTGTTTTGATCTCAACAATGACCAAGATACTTTTCAAGTCACATGCAGATGGCTACATGTGGCTCCCATTGACTTCAATGGTTGCTATGCGTGCACATCCAAGGACACAACTTTTGACCAATTTTAGTGACCAGGAGGGATTTGATTCAGGTTTCACATCATATTAAATACAGGCATGTTGTTTTTAACTCTTCTTTTTTAAAGTGGACTCCAAAAGGGCTTTAATGATTTAACTGCAAGCTATGTAAACACAGTATTCCACTACAAAAGAACATCAAGGTCAAGTTTAATAGGAGTGCAAATAGCTGTGTGCTTTACTGACAAAGCGTTGAGTAAAAAAAAAAAAAGACAAGCACTTGCATGAATAAGTAACATGCTTTAGAAATGCAATGCTAACATAGAGATAACTTTTGAAGCTAATGCAGAGCAATTCTCAGATTTAGTCTTTGTGAATCCCAGATCTGTAGCACCACGCCAAATGTTGATTCAGACATACCAATCTTAGCTTCCCTTTCCACTTTATCTCTTTCTCACCTTAAGCTAGGCAGAGCTATGTTTCTAATATATCTGAAAAGGTTCTGGCACAAAACCACCTAAAGATGCCAATTCAATAAATAATATTTATTTACTGGGGAAGGAAGAAAGAAACAAGATGTTCTTTTCATAATCTGTCCAAGATCATCCACAATTTAAGCAGTGAAGTCTGCATTGCATCAAGGCTGGATTTTTTTTACTGCACTGTACACTATTTTGAATAGTTATGCCCGATGTGCAATAGTACCATTGGTGTATCCTTTACTCCAGTTTCCAGTTTGGCAGCTATATTTTTATTACAGTAGAGAACCAGTGAATGAGATTTGCTGTGTGGCCCAGGTGCAAATCAAATGTCATAGAAAAAGTAAGGGGTTTGGAGATTTGCACTTTGTTACATTATTTTTGCAGCTATATTCAAGAGATAACACAACCAAGCATATTTGCTCAACTGCTGTAAATTCTGACAATTACCTCCTTTTGTTGACCTAAAAGACCACATTTGTTCATTCATAGTCTCAAGAATTGGCCAAGCTAAAGCAGACACTTCTCCTACAGTGTGCTTGGTAAAAAGGATGCAATGGTTTGTATGTTTTTAACAAAAGACATGATATATTTTTCAAATAGATATTTGTTTTCCATGGAAAGGGGAAGATGAGGAGGAGGATACAGAAATAAAATATCAGTAAGTGGATAAAGATATTTTTGAGACTGTATAGTTAGTGCTCAGTATATCATTGATAAGGCATTAGCATAAAAAGTACATTACATTACTTTAATAGTGTGAGATTTCATTCTCTGAGTTAAATGCCAAAATCTCCACCATTTGTTATTTAAAAATACAATAAAAAAGAAAATTACTAAAAGCATTATAGATAAATATTGGTTTATAACTTCTTTGTTGTATTCCAACTAATGTAGAATGTTTATGGCATTTAAAATGTCCTTATGTTTCTAATTTCAATTCTTTAGTTATTCTTTTCTCCTTTAAAAACTACAATACTTACATTTGCTTTACAGACATGGTAATATATGGAAGCCATTCTTGCCTAAATTTGGTTAAATGCTTGTTGTGCATATATGCTATTAATTTTGCCATTGCTCATATTCTCCAGGCTAAGGTTCCCAGAGTGAAGTTTTTAAAAAAAATGTATTTCTTTTTCAGCGTTGTGTTAAATTTATCTATCAATTTAACAGATCTATAAACAGGGAGTCCTCATTTAATTGTCACAATTGGGATGAGCAACTTGGTTCTCAACAAAGCATTCACTAAGTGAAATCCAGTGGTACTTTGGTATTCAACTGCTTTGAAACGCATTGCATTTATTATTCAATGCATTTTGGTGTGAAAATTTTGTCCTAGTATTCATCATTTGTTTGGTATTCAATGCCATGGCCAGTGATGGTGTCATCTGGCTAAACCGGGAAGCCGGGAACCACAGCCACTTGGTCTTGGACGGGTTGAGTTTGAGTTTGTTACTGCCCATCCAGATCCGTACGGCCTCTAAACACCGGGACATCACCTCAACGGCATCGTTGGGGTGGTCTGGGGTAGAGATGTACAACTGAGTGTCATCAGCGTACAGATGGTACTCTACCCCAAAACCATGGATGATCTCACCCAGCGGCTTCATATACGTGTTGAATAGGAGTGGCGAGAGGACCAACCCCTGCGGCATCCCATATGAGAGGGGCCTAGAAGTCGACCTCTGTTACCCCCCAACACGTATTGCGACTGACCAGAGAGGAAGGAGGAGAACCACCGCAGCACGGTGCTTCCCACCCCCAATTCCCCCAATCGGCGCAAAAGGATATCATGGTCGATGGTATCAAAAGCCGCTGAGAGATCTAACAAGACCAGGATACAGGAACAGCCCCTATCCCGGACCTTCCAGAGACCAATGCCGTCTCAGTGCTATGACCGAGCCGAAAGCCGGACTGGCGCGGGTCTAGATAATATTGTCCTTATTCTAACCATAATATGTTTCTTGCCTTATTAAAAAAATGTTTTGCTCCTCTTGTTCACAGCCACTCAACATTGCCTACAGCCACATTTATAGCTCTTACCGAAACTTTGTGGGACCCCCCCACTTCAAGACAATCTGCCGACTCCTTGGGTACCAAGGAATTGCTGTTGTGATGGAAGAATTGCTGAAGATTGTCAAAAGCCTGGTAATGGGGATAAATAAATCCATTGGTTGTAATCCTTGTCTTTCTTTTTCTTCCTAAAATTCTTTGTGGTTCCCCCAAATCTGCTCCAGAGATTTCATTGATATTCTGGCAAAGATTTGAGAGGGATCAGAAGTGGATCTGGGGAAGAGAGGAAGGAAAATTCATGTTGTGTAAATATGATTGGTGGGACGTTCCATATAACTCCAAGATTGCAAGGCAGATTTTAATTAATTTTCCAGCTGTGGTTTCTGCATAGGATTTGAGGAAGCTTTTCACATCTGCCAGTAATTCTGCTATAAATCTGTAATTACTCTGGCAGAAATGGAGCTCCCATGATATTGGTAAGCCTGTGTTCAGAAACCCATATACTAAAATTATCAGTTCAACATAAGATGTAGTAATTTCTTGGTAGCAAAAGGAAAAAAGAAAAATACTTTTTGCACTGAAAAATCTGCTTGAGTTTTTTAAGTAGGTTTACTAAAAGTATAAACTTTTAAAATTGTTTTCTTATTTTACTTATTCTTACATTTTCAAAGAAAAGTATTTTTAAACAGCCATTTGGATATATTTAAGTATTGTAGCCCACTTAAAAGTGATTTAAAATACTTGTTTGGATCCTAGCTCAAAAACATTATGAGGATCTTCCAGAAACCCAGAATTTTGCACATCCAGTGGCCAATTTCAATCATCTGTTTTTATTTGGCAAATGTTCCCCTTTGAGTTTTGGAACTTCCAAAGCCTCAGCGTCTTCCTACAAACTATTGAACCCAGAAGACATTGCAGGCATTGTTACATTTGTTTACTTCTGTTTAATACACCATTATATTTAAGGCTTCCTTCCTCTTTGAACTGAGTGAGATAGGATCAAGATTACTTGCAACTGCATAAATTGGCTGAAGGGAACCAAGATTTGCAGCTGCAGGCGACTTTGCAAAACTGCAGATGCTTTGAATGTTGAGTCTACTTTCCAGAGCTGACATTCATCTCCAATTGCTTCTGATAGCTGCAAGGAACCATCCTGCAGTATGTGAAGACCTTGATAGAGGTGATGCCGAAGATTTGCCGCCTGCCCAGGCATGAGTATGGATCTCCAGGTTAGTACTGTGAGATTGGTAAATGTGCATAATACTAAGGAGAAATTTCCTGACAGTGAGAACAATTAATCAGAGATTGGACAACCATTTGCCTGAAATGATACAGGGTTTCCTGCTTGAGCAGGAGGTTGGACTAAAAAATCTCCAAGGTCCCTTCCAATTCTGTTATTCTGTTAATTCTTATTTATCACATTTGGGTGTCCCTGTCCTTTGTCCAAAATCATCAGCATGACTTATTTTGAATTATACTATTTTAAATTTTTCATTGTACTATCCATTCCATTTTATCTACATGTGTGCAGCAATTTTTTTCTGGTTTCAATTTGTGCTTTAGACAGGTAAAAAAAATATTCTAAAGATTAAGATTACAGAGGTTTAATTTAGCAACTACCAGTAATTGAGAGTTGTAGAAACAACCTAGTCACAGTGTAACAACTATTGTAGAAACAAAGAATTGAGCCCCATGCAAGAATCCAAATTAAGGCATCCAGATATGCCAAAAAATTACCTGAGCTGTTAGTTCCACTAACAAACTTCCTATTGTGATTTTCCCCCTGAGATTAAATGTTATGATTTGAGTAAATTAAATCACTATTCTTCCTGCACATCAAAATATTTTTTTTTAATTTCTGCAATATGTCATCGTTTCAAGTATTTGAAGAGTGCTGCCCTTCCACTCCAATCCTTTGTCAAAACTAAATTTTCACAGGTCCTACAGTTTGTTCTCATAGGACGGAATTTCCAGTCCCCTGATTATCCTCTTTGTCCTACTGTAAACCCATTCAAGTTATTTTGAATCCTTAAAATATGATTCTCAGAATGAGATACATTATTTAAATTGGAATCTGAACAAAGCAGAGGAAAGTGGAACAGTTACTTCCTATGATTTGGAACGTATTTTTTCTTTTGATGCAGTCTAAAAAATGCCTTTGTCTTTTTTTGCAGCCACATCATACTTTTTGCAATCAGCTGCTATTATAAGATCTTTTTTACAAGTTCTGTTCCAAGCTAAAAATCCCCATCCTGTAACTGTGCATTGGTTTCTTAGTGAAGAGTTTTCTATTGGTTTCTGTTGCTTACTCATATTGTTTTAATTTTATAATCCGTTAACAAAATATGAGGCAACGCCTCTTTCCGGTTACATCTGCACATTGCAATTGATATGCTTCAGAAAGGACATAATTCAGATCCTTCTGCTAGGAACTTATACCTGTCAGGTCCTATTAGGTGGGCCTAGACAAACCCCCAAGTGGCTTCCATGGCTCTCAGAGAGCTAACGACCAACCCTCAGAGTGTTAACAACCAGATGACTGCAAAGAATGTAACTCCTTTCATTCGCCACCATTCAGTCAGAACTGAATAAGCTTCTTGGATGAGAAGTGAAACATTTTCAGGGACAAACTAGGAAAGTCTAGATGCCTTTCAAAAAAGCACTTTGGGGTCTTTTATTTATATCTTCCTTTTCCTCAGGAATCCTGGAGTTTTTCCATCACCAACTAAAGGACATAATTGAGTATGCAGAACTAAAGACTGATGTATTCCAAAGTCTGAGGGAAGTGGGTAATGCCATTCTTTTCTGCCTTCTCATAGAACAGGCCCTGGTGAGTTAAAATGAATTACTTGGGGAAATTATTGGGCTTAAGTCATTATAAATAAAACAAAGAAACAGACAAATGAGTTATCTGTGTTTAATTAGATGACAATTTAGCTATGGTCTATAGAACTTCTTCGTTCAGGAACGCCTACATTCCCAGTCCTGCAGAGCAACTTTTCTAACCTGTATGCCATTCAAATGGGTAGATATCAAATCCCAAAATTTACAGTAGCCATGGCCATGTTGTTTGGGATATTCAGTGAGCTAAAGCCGACACAGCCAGAAAGGTCCAGGATGCCTATCTTCAGGTGTGGCAGCAGTAACAGTTGCAGTGAATGTGGTTAATTTTGCATAAAATTGTTCTTAATATCTGTAAAGACAACTTGACTCATCGTTAGCATCCAATATTCCTTCCTACATATCTGGGATAGCATCCAGCTCCAAATGAAAAAACTGATACATATTCTGTCAGAATGAATTTTAGTAACCAATTAAGGAATAGCCAAACCATACTACGCCAGTTGCTGAATTACAATTCCTGGCATCTGCCATGATTTGTTATATAGCTTAGGGATGTTTTGAGTTGTAGTTTGGCACATTCTGGAGTGCCACAGGTCTGAAGTTTCTCTTCTTCCATTAAGATGAAAAAAAATATTTACCAATTTTAAAGATGTCATAATTTCAAGAGTGATGCCTATCTTGCTGGGGAAATCATTCTAATTTGCATACTATTTAAACTATACTTGGAATCTCATAATAGGTTCTCCCTTTTATTGGACATGTTTGTGTTTTTTGAATTGCTTAATAATAGCACATTGTTTATTGTGACAATACTGTAGTACCAATAATTTACAGATTGCCAAAGGTGGAATGGAGGTAAGCATTCTGAATCATATGCAAGAACAACCCCCTGGAAGAAAAAAAATCTGTATTGAATGTATCTATAACTAAATTACCTAATTTCCCTGGCAGTTTTTAGTTTTTAAATAAAGAATTCCTCTAAGCTTTTTGTTATCATAAAAATAAGCATAGTGCATGCAGAATATATTTTACTGAGTACGTTGTATTATTTATGAATGTTTCTTGATTGAGACCTGTGTCTTGCTGATGAGTTACAGAGAACATTTTGATATAAGTTTATTTTTCTGCTGCTGTTCTTTTCTGAGAGAAAAATAATCTATAAATGTACTAATGCACTGTATTGTGAAGTAGGAGTTTAGGATGTTTCTAAAGTTGTTCTAAATATTTTTTTTAAGTGTGCACCTTTCCTTTGCTTCCTAATAAGCATTAAGAAAACTGTCTTCTGGCATTAAAATGGTAATCTGCTCCCTCTCCTTTAGAGGATGGAGCAAATCTGGGTATAAGTGACTGTATTGGACTGATGGTTCCAAGATTGTAGGAGAGTACAGGGCCTGATTTTACAAAACCTCTACAATGTGCAGAGTTTTGTCTCACACAAAAAGATTAGCTGGGCTGCTGCATCCAGCAGCCAAAACCTCCCCTCTATGTTGACCTTCCAAAGAATGAAATCATCCCAAATTCTGGTGTGGCCTTTTTTATAATATAGGAAACAGTGATATCCAATTATATGATATATTACTTACCATAAGATATTACCATAAGGCAACAACTCCTATAGATTCCCCTACAAAAATGCACATAAAATTACATTCTGTAAATCACCGAGGCTTGGATAAGGGACCAGTGCTCATGTTTTGGCCCATATAAAGTGCGGCTGGGAAATTAGAGAATTGATCACAATGTTATAAATGCGTCTTCACACAAGGGTGTATCAAAACCACCTCCTTTTGCAGTGTCTTGCCTCCTTGCATGCAGCTATCATGGCTTACTTTGTTGCTATACCGCCATGTAGAGTCATGCAGAATTTGCTGCAATCATTACTCAAGTCTCCGCCAACATTCCTGCTTCCTAGGTCTTGCCTCTTTGTGTGTCTGCAGTTTAGATTAACTCTTGATCTCTGTATGTGTTTTTAAATTTCTTCTCATTTTGTGGTTCCTCTCTCAGCCTCTTCCAGCTCAGTTCTAAGTATGGCTACTTGGAAATAAGTTTGACCTGTAAGTAGGCAACTTACATCACAGTGTCTCTTTTTAGAGTGGTCCATACCAAGAGACATGCAGCGAATTAAAATTCACCGGGAATATTGCAGCAAAAAGCTGAAGCCCCTTTGAATTTCATGAAACTTAGGTTTGAACATATACAGATGGATAGAACAGCTGTATTATTCACTTTATACTTAGAGCCTAATGGCCAGTCAAGATCTCCCATGTTTTTGAAAGTAAGAGCAGTTCCTGGAGATTTGAATCTGGCCTATGTCTGTATGAGCGGACTTCCTCTGTGCCTGTTTTCCCCACCCCCGCTTCACATGTAGGTATCAGATAAGCCTTCTTTCCTGTAAGCACAGTCTTGAACCAAATGTCATACAGCTCTCCTGCTGCTTTCAAGTAAAAATCACAGCAACAACTAAGATGCCAAAATAGAAGATCTTGTGTTTAGTCAACTTTGGCCCCTAGTTGGGTTAATCTTCTGCTTCCTGTAGTTTGGATCTTTTATTTACTGCCAATTGATTCCAAATGAAGTTGATTAAAAAAAGAAGACACTCAGGAACTCAGCCTCTGTTAAGTGATGCCAAGGAGTCATTTTATGAGGACATCAGAGTGGGCAGTAACAGAATTCGCAGACCCTTTTAAAAATATTTTGCGGCATTTTCCTCAATAAAACAGATACTGAGACTTGGTATGTGTGTGTGTGTTCACAAGTAAGTAATTATATATATAATAAATATTCTATTCTATTAATTGCATTATTAATGTTATGGTATATTATATTATGGTATATTATGATATGATATAATATAATATAATATTTTACTTGTGAGCACCACTACCACCCCATATAATTTGGAAATTTGCTATTGAATTTTAGAAACACACTACTGGGGCTCAAGCTGCAGATTCACGGGGTCCATAGGCTGCTAACATTTCTATTAGACATTAAAAAGTGACTTGCAACACTATTCCAAGAGCAGTTGAATATTCTGCGTCCAGGTGTTAGATCAGCTGTTCTCACCTCCAAACTCAGACTGTACGTCTTTCGGACTGATCATTGTCCCATTGCCATCAGTGGCCAAGGAAGGCTCTGTGGAAAAAGTTACCTTTAGCTATGCCCTTGCTACTTTCCATCTTGGGATTGGTTTTTTTTTTTCAGTTTACCAAATGTTGAGTCTTTGTTGATGCACACTTATAATTAACAGAGCCAAAAATGACCATGTTTTCATTTTTTTCTCTTTAAAAGGCAAGTCAACAACCACACTATATTAATTTAATTTATAATATTGTCATACTGCTTTGCAAGGTAAAGCCTTGTCAAAAGAGGTTACAATATAATGTAAACACATTTTCTCATAAAGTTCAGCTCAGGCTTATCGCTTGAATTTACTAGGTTAAATACAACTAGTGTCTGTCACATATGTAATACACTGTGACTTACACACTGTAAGTTTTTGTAATGGATCCAGGTCCAGATATTCAATCACAATTAAAGTCACAACCTGGTAGAAAACCTGAAAGTCTGGTACATTCTGGAGGTTTTTTTTTCCTATTAGTGCAAGACTTACTACATGCTTTGTCACGGAAACTGGATGAAATTTTCAGTATCCTTATACCTCATATTTAAATAAATTTAAACAAATCATTCAGAAAATTCTTCTTAAGGCTGGTTTAAAAAAGCAATTGTGAGTGGACAAATCAATTAAGTATGTCTGTTAGCAGCCTATATGTGGATACACCTATGTGGAATAATGTAACCATTCAAGATACATCAACACAGACCCTCACAACCCTTGGCAGTGCCTCACAACTTCAGATCACCCAAAGGAGGAAGAGCGTGGTTAATAATCAGCAGTCCTTATGGAAAGTACACCATTTTGCAGCAGGGGTCAAGAAATCCTATTGCTGAATCAGAAGAAGTAAACAAAGCAGAAACCCTGAATTTTACAAAAAAACAAGATTATCTTTATTATAAACTTACTTTTGACACACGTTACGTGTCCGTTGTCCTGGATATTGAGCTAGACTTGAATAGCCTTCTGAAAGCAAATGGATCACTATGCCCTTCCCGGTTTGGTTAACAGCTAAACAGTCAGTTCTTAGGTAGTTTTTAACACCTTTTATTTTTCTTCCTCCTGCCTCAGTCCCAGGAAGAAGTGTGTGATTTGCTGCATGCTGCTCCCTTCCAAAATATTTTGCCCAGGGTCTACATCAAAGGTAAGGAGTGAAGAGATGCACAGAAATCAGTCATTATTCCCTAGCTATGTAGTAGCTACAAAGTTACAGAAATTTCAGCTTTCAAAGAATCTTAGATGTAGTTAGCTATTCACTGCCTTCATTTGACGAGGGGCCTTATTGGCCAATCCACCAGAAAGGGCATCCTGTAAGCAAAGCAAGATGTTTGCGTTAAAAACAAGCTCCTCTTACAAGTGTATTTGGTGCCACAGTTGTAAGCAGAGACACCTTCTTCACAATTCATTTCCACGGTTTTATGTCATACTTGTCCCAGAGTTGGATAATGGTTGGGAGATGACACTGAAATGCTAGGGTTTTTTTTTCTTTTTGCTTTCTCATTTCACTGTTTGCTGCTCGCTTAACAGAAGGAGAACGCTTGGAGGTACGCATGAAGCGTCTCGAAGCCAAATATGCCCCACTTCACCTGGTTCCCTTAATAGAGAGGCTGGGAACTCCTCAGGTAAGGATGACATTGAAACCCATATTGACTGGGTGACACAACACGTCACCCAGCCTTGATTCTTCTTCCTCCATCCCCCATCCCTCGAACGTCCTGGATCTCAAAAGCCTTTCTATTTTTGCTGCCTGGATTTCAACTGTACATCTCAGAATATTGATAGAAACATTACTTGTGACTGAGCAAAATTGGTGACATTCAATACGGTTCCCCCATAATCACCCTCTGCTTCAGAGACAATCAGCTTGTCATAAATAGCCTGAATCTGAATTATTTGAATTTTGTTGTTGTTCTTATTGTTGCTCACATGAACATCAGGCAAGGCATTCTCTTGTCTCTGTAAGTGGACAACCATGGATTCCTACTGTATCCTACACCCCTGGCTCCAATTTTTTCTCTTGGTTGTGTCATGGGAAAGAATAAGACCAGGCTACCCATTACAGTACTCTGGCAAGTTTTCCATATCTTCACTGACACTCTGTTATATGCAGCTTGCAGACAGCACATTAATTGTGGCAATCAAATTATGTACCTGTTTATTTGCAAATTTGATAAACTGCCCACTCGTTCTAGACACCTAACAATATCCACACATTGAAGTGTCTGGTGATGAAATCAATACAAGCAGTCATAAGTTCCAGGTCACAAGTGAGACTAGCAACTCCGTCACTAAGTGACATGGTTATAAAGTAAAACACCACATGACCTTGTTGCCTTACAACATCAGTCCTGGCTACAGCTCTGAAGTTAATGCTGTGTGGTGGTTATGTGCAATGTATGTTCACAACTTACTGCCAATTTCCCCATTAACTTTGTTTGTCAGAAACCTGCTGTGAAAGTTGCAAATGGCAATCACTTCACAGCGGGACACTGCAACCATCATAAATATATGCCGATTGCCAAATGTCCAAAGCAAAAATTGGCACTTGGTGTTCCTTTCTTTACTTCATGGAGGAATGCTGTGACAGCTGTAAATTCAAAAACCGACCGCAAATCTTTTTTCAGTGCTTTCATAACCACTGAATAAGAAGTTGACAAGTGAAAGCTACTGTATCTGATGTTGTCCTTGTTTTAAAATTTCTTCACTAAATGCCCTCTGGATGAAGATTTTTTTATGATTGCTTGTTAAAACAATGGTTCTTAACCTTTTCTTCACCACAAACCCCCTTTAGATACTTTTTGTGTCCAAGGACCCCCAAGTCTTAACTCAAGATTTAAATCATACCATTTCTTCAATGCTTTGCGGGAGGGGCGTGACGACATCGTGGCCCTCCCATAGATCCGCAGAACACAGGTTGAGAACCACTGTCATAAAGGATAAAAGAACAGGAGCTAAATTAAGTTCTGAGGACATGCTTGTCCAAACTGAGGCCTGTGACTGACAATGGCATTTTTGGAGCATTGCCAGCCTCAGTCTCTCCATGAATGGATACCCGCAGCATCTTTTCCTAGCTGTGCCATGTAAGGAAGACAGATTCTGCTTGGAGAAGACCAGAAACCCACTGGCAACTATTAGAATTGTTGTTGGTTTGAGGTCAGAGCTTGGCGATTTGGCTGCAAACATTTTGTCCCCATTCAAATGGGGGACAATCAAATCACCAAGCTTGGAGCTCAAACCAACAACATAGCTACCAACCCGAACTACTAATATTCAAAGAAAATTTCAACTATTAGTACTCCATAAAGTAAGGAACCAACCAAGCAAATAACAAAACAATCACAGGGAATTTATTTATTTGGAAATCTTGACTTCTGAGAGCAACTCCATTTCAGTAACAGCCTTAGAGCAAAAGCTTCACAGAACATGATAATGTGCGTTATTACAGATGGTGGAGAAATTTGTCAGGTAGAAAAAAAAATCCATGTAATCACTAGGAGTCGAAAATGACTTGATGGCACATAATTGGTCAATCAAAGAGAAATCATATATAACCAGTCATTCTGCTTAGTGCAGATCACAGGGTCCATGTGCATTTATCTTACTGTTGAGTATAAATTCTAGATTTTTGTATACAACCCTTTTGAACCAACAGACTGTTGCCTATTCTTGACCCAGGCTTCACTTTTGGCAATAGAATGTCTCTGTAATAAAGAGATGGAGATAACCTTGTGTTCCATGACTGTGTCTTGTCCAAGCATAGTTGGTTCTCCCTTATGAATTTCAGCCCTGAGATGAATGAACATAGCATTTCAGAAGATTTGGTATTACGTAAACCCACATAGACTCTTCAATTTGCCTTCTCATCCCCTGCTCTCCTTCCTTTTTTGCAGCAAAGGAAGACATGAGGATGCATGTTTTACCATGTGTTGACTATCATTACAAATGTGACTTTAAAACTTCCTACAATTTTTATTAGATTGTTTAGGAATGGTGTTCTATTAAACTTTTAAACCACTGTTGTTGGTCCGTATGTGCCCCAAAACATAGCCATTGAATCCTCTTTTGAGTTAAATCCTCATCCCAAATATCAGGAGGAGAAAAAGTAAAGAGGGGGCCATGGTTCTATATCAAGACATTTTCTTGATTCTCTTTCTTAGTGTACCCTTCATCTGCAATCAATCCTGTCTCTCTGATGATAACACATATTTTGACAATTTGATTAGTTTAGTTTTAGTTTAGTTTATTTTAAATTTATAGACCGCACCCTCTCCCCCAAAGGGGACTCGGGGCGGTGCACAGGAATATTAAAAATATACAATAA
>JAPKID020001675.1:0-14399 GCA_026931265.2 Tropidonophis doriae
CAAGGCAGGAGATATTGCCACCAGAGTTACCATGGGCATCGCTGCCAGTAGCCCACATCTAGAGATGCCTGATCTTATGCTGCTGGCACGGCCAGTTCCTTGCCTAACAGAACGGTGTGAATGTCAGTGTCCTGAGGCACTGCCTTTCCCAGATGAGGAGCTGCAGCTGTTTGCGTGAGTGCCTTTCACCGCACCACCATCGTACAGTGATATACCCCCAAAGCCTTGTCTGTGGTTCACTTCAAGAAATGCATTCAGATGCTAAAATTTAATGTGATAGAAGGGGAGAGGGATCATGAAATGTATGGAGAGTCCTTATATTACCTCACTTTAGCTTTTAAACAATATTTAACATTAAATTACATTTTGCCTTGGTTCATTTAGTCTATCGCTACATGCTACATGCCATTTTGGAGATCAACCTTGATCACATCACTCAGGCTGAATAGAAACTTCGGTTCAGAAAAATGTGTCTCTCTGGTTTTAAACAGGAGTGTTGGGGAGAGGGATTATTCAAAAAGTCCAAGATGGCGGCTTTGATTCTGCTGTTGCAGTCAGCATCTTAATTTTTTTTAATGCTCCCATGAACAGATATGGCTTTCTCTCTCCACTTTCCTCCCATTCATGTACATCTTCCATCTCCTCCTTCTCCAGGCTTCTGCCCTTGAAGTTTGTCCGTCTCTATATCCATGATGAGTCACGGTTCCAGCTGAAAGTCCGCCTGGCTAATGGCCGCACTTTT
Organism: Tropidonophis doriae; assembly: GCA_026931265.2. Lineage (NCBI taxonomy): Eukaryota > Metazoa > Chordata > Lepidosauria > Squamata > Natricidae > Tropidonophis > Tropidonophis doriae. Next base: position 743 of record JAPKID020001675.1, read on the forward strand.
TATCTGCAGCTTCTAACACACCCCCTCAAGCAGGATGAGGTCTTTGGGCACTGGGTACGGCTGCTATACCGCTTGCGCTTCTACCGCTGTGATGCCCCCCTTACTTATGAAAAGGAGACTGCGCTGCATCATCGTAAACATATTTAGGTGAGCCTCAGCTTCTTTCTCCAGCCCCTGTCCCATATAGCTGTGATGGCAAACCTATGGCAGGCATGCCACAGGTGACACACAAAGTCATGGCAGCCATCAGCCCAGCCCAACTCCACAGTGCATGCAGTCCCTCCAGCCAACTGGTCTTCAGGTCTCTGCCACACATGCGCAGGGGGTGGGATGCATTTGGGAAATGTATGTATGAGTGGCACTTGCATTACATTTTGGGGCCTCACAGGCCCGCCATGCCCCATTTTGGGCCTGGAAAGCCTCCTGCACCAACCTGGAAGCCAAAAATGGGAGGAACACAGGGGTGGGGAGCATGGGGAGGTCACACTTACATGCACAGGCGGGGCGCACACAGGGTGGTCGCATATGAATGCTGGGGGGCATGCACGCATTGCATTATAAGTGTGGGTGCGTGTATACGCTGTCACATGCTTTCAGCATGCAACGACCAAAAGGTTAGCCATCACTGCACTATAGGATTCCTTATTCATTCCTCCAGTTGCCCAGATCTCCATGAAGGGGACTGATTCTTGAGATTCGATAGGGATTTAGACCCTGATACTCAGAACTGGAGAAACCGTGAAAGCCTTATTGGAGAAGCAATGAGAGACCAAGGCCTGCTGGAAAAAGCAGCTGGCGAAGCATATTCTGAAACTACTAGGCAATTGAGTTACGCTAGAAAGATGCTGAGAACATTTAGGGTCATTTTGACATTGCGGATGACTGTTTTTTTGGGTCATCTTCCTCTGTGCCTTTGCCTGTCTGTCCCTATCTGTCTTTCTTTTTGTAACAGAAGGAAAAGGAGCGATTTTTCCTGGTAAAGAAGAAGGAGAAGAAGACGCTGCTGCTCAGGGGAACCAAGGATTTCTTTATCCCCTATTCTCACACACACTAATACAAAGTAAAGTTGTCCTCCCAGCACAAGCTCACCAGTGTTGGATACTGATCTCCCCACATGAAGTTACTGCAAATTCCCCCACCCACTTACCCCATCAATAAATGAATGGACAAAACTGCTTTGTACATAGCTGCTTTGTACATAGCTGCTCAGACCTGCCATCTCTAAACAAGAACATCTCTTCCTCCACTGTCTTCCACCCCATCTTACATGTGGCTGATCTTTCCAACAGGAAGAGGGATCCAGATTAGTCAATCAATTCACTTTATTGACACAGGAACTGACTGAACAAACAGACAGATTAGGAGAAGATTAGCTGGATTGTTGTAATTCTGCTCCAAATATGATGTGTGGCTTCTGTAATAGGGTTGGTGGTAAAAGAAGAGAGACTGGTCTTGATGCACTTTTGCCCAGCCTCTGCACAAGGCAGGAAAGGACACTGCAGCAAAAATGAGATGACTACACGCTGAGGAAAAAAACAGCAAGAATCATTATTTGTGAAAATTGGGAGTAAATGGGTCATTTGACTTCCCCCTCAAGGCCCCCTTCCATGCTCCCCAGTCTTTACAATATTTCAGTGATCCCAGATAATTCAGGTACGACAAGAGTTCTTCTGCAGGAGTCCAAACAGATCTACAGAATCATCGTGTCATCAAACTTTGTGCTACAATAACAGTAATGGATTCAGGCTTTATTTCACCTCAGAAATGGTTGGATGATACAGAAGATGCTATAAACTTGAGGGTGGGGAATGGACTGATGTTAGAGGCTCATCCAGATTCTTTGGCTCACCACATCTTAAACAGTTTTTAGTATTCACATAGCACGCCTGAGTAAGACGGGCTGAATTTGCCTTAGTTTGTGGTGTAAAAATTACGTAAGCACCACTCTTTTAAAAACGATGTAGTCCTAATCATCAAGCTATTTTCTAACACACCCAAGTCTCTGTTCTTGCTAGAGGAATACACAAATGCTTTGTTGTCCTCTAGTTCCCAAGCCTTGATTTATTCCCTCTTTAGATATATTGAAAAATATATGCATGTTACTCACCATTTGCCTGAACTGACATTTGTATCAACAAGGTTACTGAGGTGCTGTTGGGAAGGGAAGAAAAAGAAAAAGACGAAGAAATGAGCGTAGGAGTTTTGTGTTAGTTTCATGAAAAGGCAAGCAAAGCTTCTTTCCCTTTTTCCCTCATTTGAACAACAAATTCCACATCCTGAGTTGAAGCTTGAGGGACTTCCCCTGCCTCTGTGGCTGGTTATGTACCATCTTCCATTGATTGCATGATGTTAACTACAAATTAATAATGATAAATTGCAAGTGCCTAGATTCTCAAGTTCTTCCTTACTGTTTGAAAGTAGTTTGCCTGAAATTTAACTTTGCTCATGAGTGACAGAAGAACATGTCCATAAAATGGGAGAGTTAGAAAGTCCCTAATTAAGAATATCAAATTCAGACTTTCAGAAAAGTAAGTGAAAGCATCTAAGACTAATAGCTATTTATTATTTATTTACTAATAAATTTCATTTATTTTATATCATTAATAATATAAATAAAATATTATTACTATTTTATTTATTATTATTTATTTACTAATAGCTATCTATTCTGTGGTTGCTTCCCCAAACCACCAAAACTTCAATCTTAGACTGTCTACTGTCAATCTCACCGCATTCCTAAAAGGTCTGTAAGGGGTGTGCATAAGCGCACTAGCGTGGCTACCATCCCTGTCTTAATGTTCCTTTTTATTGGTATCTATATCATGTATTCAAAAACATGTTTATACTTATATATGTTTTATAATATATGCTTGACAAAATAAATAAATAAAATTTTATCTTCTACTTGAACACAGCTAGTCAAAGGGGACTAGTTCTCTTAGTAATCGGTTTCAGTATTCAGCTTGTTTAGTATTTACTTGTAGTTTTCTTGCCTGTAGTATAGAAATAGTTTGCTAATTACAACCTCTGGATTTTCTTTCAACTTTCTAAGAGTCTGTTGCTCTGAAAGGTCTCCCTTAAAAGTATTATGGAGACTTAACCCTGCCCAGTTTCTGAACACAGTCAGAATAAGTCAGCTGCTGCCATCTGCTGGGGTTTTTTTCCCCTTTCTTATTTTAGCAGCAGACACTCTAGCAAGCTCCTCTTGTGTTTGGAGGCATTGGTTTCAAATTATTTTCAATTCATTTTTGTATTAAATTTCCTAGATAGTCTGAAGGCCACACCTTTCAGAGGTGCCATACCAGCATGGAACTCTCACTTGGTTCATTACTACATAACACTTAGGCACTGTTGGGGTTAAAAGCACACACTTTATCTGGCACAAGGGAAACAGTAAGCCTTTTGGGCTTCTCAGTGCATTTGCTAATACTGTAATTTCAAAAATCAATCCTTTTTGCAGCCACCCATTAGCAGCCTTTTAGAAGGAATGTAAACTGCCAGACAAATGAACACAAATACATGGGAACAAATGCACAAACAAGTGAGTGAAGAGAGCAGGCCTGTAATCTAGCCACTCCTGTTGCTTATGAAAGGAGAGAAATGGGTTTGTTTAACTCATAAACATTGAAAACAGAATGAGGGAACTACCTCGACTTACAACAGTTCATTTAGTGACCGTTCAAAGTTACTACGACACTGAAAAAAGTGACATGGCTATTTTTCAGTGATGACCTTTGAAACACCTCCATTATTGTGTGATCAAAATTCAGATGCTTGGCAATGGTTCACATCAGGGGTGGGTTCCAGATTCTTTTACTGCCAGTTTGCTCAGGTGCATGAACTTTGTGTGCATGAGTGCATGCGCAGTAGTGAAAAAATTGCTTCTGCACATGTGCAGAGGCAAGAAATAAGATGGTGATGCCATAGGCACTTCCAATAGAACCAATTCAGAGGCGTAGGTAGCCGAGTTACTACCGAGTTACTACCTATTTGGCCACTACCTCTGGTTCATACTGATGACTGTTGTTGTATCCCAAGGTCATGTGATCATCATTTGTAACTTGGCAGAGTCAATGGGGAAGCAAAATTCACTTAACCAAGTTACTGATTATCAACTGAATGGTTCACTTAAAAACTATGGCAAGGGAGGTTGTAAAATGAGACAAAATTCACTTAACAAATGTCTCACTTCACAAGAGAAACTTGTATACTCAGTGACTGACCACTTTGAAATTCTATACTCAGTGACTGACCACTTTGTATAATCAGTGTATATTCTCATAAACATGTATATTCAGTGACTGACCATTTTGAAATTCTATACTCCACTGTTAATTAAGTTTTGGTGGAATGATGATTGGTTGAATAAATTGCCTTTAAGTTTTAGGTTTGCAAGTTACAGATAACCTCATGCTGAATTTACTTTCAGTCTATGGGAGAAAGCACAAAAGTTTTTTAAAGCATTTGGAATAACTGGCAATGGAGTAGATAGAGTGGTAGACAGCTTAGATACGAATGCTCTTGGTTTCTGCAGCCTCAATTGAACTGAAGAAGGCACCATCTTTGTGGCTGGGGTTTTAAATTATATAGTTTAGTTTTAAAATAATAGGATATGGATTTACAAGGACACAATATGTGACATAAATGATGATGTTTTGCTTCAGAAATCCATTTTGTCCAATTCCTTTTACAACAGATCTTGCTACCTTTCCCACTTCTGCCGTCTTCAGTGTTTCATTTGTAGGATACAAACATACTTGCTACTTGTGCAGCATAAGCAGAATCTCAAGAATTTTAATCAGCTTTGGGAGTAGGGGAAGCATTGTGCAATTGACTAGATTCAATCTGAACAGATTCCCATTGTGAAATTGCCTAAAGAAGGAACCAAAAGGGAGATAGAGAGATATCCCTGATTTCTGATTCCCTCAGTAGACTGGTAAGAAAAAGGGGATTTATATCTCTCTTTTTTCCTAACTGTATCAAATGTGCAGGAGCACAAAAAAAACCAAACGATCAACCCTTTGCATGTTTACAAGTTGAAAACAGGATTAAAACTAAGAGTATGTCAGCAAATGGAATCTACAATTGGTGTGCTATTGATTGCTTAAAGTGTCTCTTTGTTCTCTCACAGTTATGAGGTATACCCAATAACCAGATGGTCAAGCCAGGAAGTATTGCATTATTCTATTAGTCACTTATCTTCTTGGACAAAGCATGCCTTCAGAAGCAATGCAGCCATCGTGCGTCACAAAAGCAAGGGGCAGTAATAGTTCCTGCCCAAGTTGCTGACTCCTTGTCCCTATCTGTGGTGCATTGTGTTCCCAAAGGATCCTTTTAAGAGACATAAAAAAGTGCACAAGGGAGAATACGAGGGGAAAGATTCTTCATTATCTAAAGATTCAAGTCTGAACTGGGGTAATTCTCTCTGTGAGCATGTCTGAAGTTTTAGTAATTAATTATTAATCAGCTTCTGTTCTGCGCTTAGCAGCAAGAGCTGGCTATAATGTATTTCCTTGCATTATTTATTTCCTTTCCTTTTTGGTTAAAGAGCTACTTTGCTATAAAAGAAAAACGAGAAGAGAAAGTAAACCTGTAATTAACACACACACATACAAGCAAAGAAACTGATTCAAAAGTCTACCCACGACTAATGCCCATAAGCCTTGAATGGGAAGCAAAAGCCACAGAAGCAGCAGTCAAGACTGCTTTAATTAATGGTCCAATCATCTGTAAAAGATGTAATAATGCTCGACTTGTTCCTGCTGAACAAAGCTGAGGTTGGTGCAGCAAAAGCTTTTTCTTGTTAAAAAAAACATTTTAAAAAAGCAAGTCCAAAGAAATGCTAGGAAGCAATTACAAAATCCAGAAATGTGATAAGAAGAGTGACAAGGGCAATAAAAGTGAGTTAGCAAAGGATGGCAATTCTACAACATGGTTAATATCAATGGTGGGATTCAAAAATTTTTACTATCGGTTCTATGGACATGGCTTGGTGGGAATCGCAGGGGAAGGATACTGTAAAATCCCCATTCCCAGCCCACTCCAGGGGAAGGTTACTGCAAAATCCCCATTTTCTCCAGATCAGTTGGGGCTCAGGAGGCAGAGAATAGATGGAGGTGGGGCCAGTCAGAGGTGGTATTTACCGGTTCTTCAAACTACTCAAAATTTCACCTACTGGTTCTCCAGAACTGGTCAGAACCTGCTGAATACCACCTCTGGTTAATATGTGAGCCAATATTGGGAAAGGTTAGAGGCTTAGCTGCAGCCATTGCTTTGTGTCTTTTATAAGTGTCACTGATGCTTTTTCAGGCCATGCCATTTTCATTCCAAATCACCTTTAACATCCAGCCTGCATTCTTCTATGGCCTCGCCCAGTTCATTAATGGCCTTGCAGGAGTAGGTGGCACTGTCAAAAGGACTTGGTTTACGGATATTGAGGGTCAACACTCCTTGGTTGTTTTTCTGCAGAAATTTAGGGTCCCCACTGAGATCCACTTTGTTCTTCATCCAGATTATCTTGGGCTGTGAATGCAATCAAGTGGGATAAAATAGAAAACAATCCAAATCAAATATCTTCACCATCACACTCTATTTTAACCCAAGGCCATACATTGTATCATAAAATTTCAGAACAAACTGTTTTGATTTGAAGACTGAATAAAAGTCAAATTAAAGATTTTGGTAAGTTATTTGTGTATTCTAGCAAAGTTCTTAAAGATGCATTTTGGCTGTTCTTCCAGTACTCCAAATCCAGAATCATTCATAGTATTATTTAAATAGGAGACAATACCTGCCATCAAAAGAAGAGCTAGGGCAGAAGAAATAATGTATATTGAATTTTAAGGAATCTATTGCCACAATTATGTGGTACTACTCACTAACTTAGATGGCTTTAAAATTACATTGGACGAATTCTCAAAAAATAAGTCTACAGATACCGATTAACACATGACCATTATACATTTATGAAGGATGATAGATAGTGGCATTTCCTGTTGCCATTTTGAAGTGGCCTTCCTGGAAGCATTTGACCAATCAGTTTGAGAATAATAATTAAAGAGTATAAGCCTTTGATCAAATGCAGCAGGGCTCCCGTTACTAACGTTTCACAGAAATTCTTTCATTTCCAGCTGTTTCCTTCTATCTATTCCTTACCCTTCTTCCTCCCCTTTTCTTCATTAATTCTTTGTCCTTTTTCTCAGGCATCTATAGCCAACTTGCCAAGCATAAATATAAGAAGGGAATTACACATTGGATCAGCAAACATACATTCATGGCAAGCAGGCTGGAGAGAAAGACACAATGGGTTCTCTCACAAAATGGCCTGTATTATTTCTTTTCCTCAGTCTGGTTAATTTAGTTGGGAGTCTAGCTGCTTGGGGGAGGGGGGGGGGTGATTGCAAATACAAAAGAAAGAATTTTGCTGGGAAGAAGGACTCAATATATATTTATTTATTAAATTAATAATCCCCATCCACCAATTCTCCCTAGATAAACTTCTTTTTTCTTTCTTTCCCATATTAATGACTGAACCTTCTAAAGTGGCCAGACATATAAACTGTGCTGAGCAATGGATTTTGAAACATTGGCAGCTTTTTCTCACAATCCCAAATGGCTGGGCTGAGCATTATATGGATACACACATTCCTAAGACTATTGTACTTTATGTACTCCAATCAGACTCAATAGCAATACATAGCATTATACTAATTATTAAAATCCACCATGGTCATAGACCTTTGACTTTTAATTACTTGCCAAACTTATCACATAAGTTGAAAGCCATTTAATGATTATTAGCAAAACACAAGGAAACAAATAAACATGAATGCATATAAGGGTTATTTTGATTAATTAAACATACCTTGCATTTAAAAAAAATCCTAATATCTTGCCTAATATTGGTTTCAATGTCCATTGCTTATTTATTAGAACAGCTCTTGCTTTCACTACTGATTATAAATTCTTGAATCAGATGTAATATTTTATCATTATTTATTATTTTATTTTATTTTTAAAATTGTCTAATAAAGTAGAAACCATTATCTTTCCACACATCTGCTCTTTCCTATTCTCTTGCATCATTCAGTTGACTCATATGGTTTCTTCTCACAACTGGATGTTTCCTATTTATCTGGTACATACTTTGGGATGTCCCCTCACTGCGCAGTTCAGGGCGGTGGTATAGCCAGCCACTACTGTTCGGTCTATCAGTGGAGTCAAGAATATGGGGGCCATGCTGAAGTCATGTTCCTTATAGCTGTACTTTTTACTGATCAAGCCTAGAAGAATAAAAAGCCAAGATAATCATCAGTGGATTCAAGCTCCAATCTTATCCTCAAATTTCCTCGGTATCCTGTTGAATGGGATTGGACTTGATCAGATGCACATAAGGACCATTCCTGGATCACATTTGCTGATTTTGTTCTTTCACATAAATCTGATGCCGCCTATTTTAGCAGTTACATGTGATTTTAAGAAAAATCTACACAAATATTCCTGAAACTGACATCTTAAAATACATATTAATATTTCATCCTCAGGATGAATTTCTTTGCCAAGAGTGATTTATTTTTTAAAAAAATATTTTTCCTGACCCAAGAATATTAACCTAGTCTGCAAACATGCAGGCTGGTAGAAAGAAAATTAATTAATTATCTGTTCCATAGGTCAATTTTTCAAGCATCTAGAAAAGGTTCTAGATAATCCTGGATTTTTAAACCATCTCTCCTTTGACTTACTATTTAGCTTCTTCCTCTCTTAAACAAACATTCCCTTTTCTCAAAGTTGGCACTCCACCCCCCCACCCCCCCTGTACTCATGCTCGTACCATCCTTTAACAGCTGAGCCCATTAATAACTTATTTAAAAATGTAGGAAGATTTTCTGTGAAGACAGTTTTCTAGCAGTAGTGATGGAGTTTGCAGGCAGGTGGTTCCCCATTGACAGAAACTTTCAGCTTGCCCTGCTCCTTGGCTTTCTCTCATCTCCTTGAGGGTGATGGTTGTGACTGCCACTCCTTTTCAATAAGCTACTTATGCTAAATGAAGGGCAACTTTGCAGCTTTCCTTTCACAGTGACTGATTCATGATCTCTTTTTAAATCACCACAAATCAAGCATAGGATGAGTAAAAGTGGCAGGTGGACTGCTGACTCATTTTTCCATGCCCCTGTTTTTCAACAGGCAGAACACCTGGTCAGCATATCTAGAGACTGGTGTGTTGTGATGGACATCATGGATTAATAAGAACTGATTTTTTGGGTGTCTTGGGTGCAAAAATAATGACTGTGAAAAAATTAACTGAATAATTCAAATATTTGAAAGAGTGGAGCTATCCACTCTTCCTGAGTTTGGAATAAACGTCAGTCCTCTCTGCTAAATTTCTTTGCGCCCACTATTTTTTTTCCAGACATCTAGCTATACATGAGCTTACCGCTTTTCTGGATGTTTGCAGTGTTTTTGGAGACCCCAGGTTGCTCACTGAGTCCACAGATATTCTCGCTGTAGACCCGGAAGTAGTATTCATTGCCCATGATGAGATCAGACACTGTGCAACGGGTAAGGCGGTTGTGTTCATATACAGTGAACCATTCCTGAGGATACGATCAAGGACAGACAGAAAAAGGATGACAGTGAGGCAAGGAATAGGATAAGTTTGGAGTTAAACATAGAAATGTCTTATTGATCACTGCATTTAGACACATTAATATATTACCATAAGAAGTAGTGAAGATTTTTCATAGATTTCATATATTTGCAAACTGATGACCTAATCCCAACTGGCTGGTTTTGATAGGATGCTATTCAACAATTTGCTGTCTAGAGAGGAGGAGGAAAATGATACCCTGATTTTGCACAGCAGAAATTACAGGATAGCCCTCAAATCCAGCAGCATTGGTGTATCATGTTTTGAATGAGACATCAAATACTCATCCATTTAAATGGAGAGCATCATTGATGTCCAGGTACTCAATTATGCACAGGACTACAAACTTACAGAGCAGGTTGACCTACACTATCAAAAGCTGCCATATGTAACAACATACACATAAGGATAATGGACAGGAAAAGAGGTTGTTCTCAAAAAGCTTGTAATCCAGAGCTTCTTTTCATCTGCCCCAACAGATCTAATTTTTTGTCCTCAAAGCAAAATTGATGGAATGACTAGCGTATCTGATCTTTCCTTATTCAAAAAAGGAAGGTTCCAAAAGTGATCTCTTTTTCTGTCCATAGATTACCGCAGCAGAGAAATTTATTGTATCATGTCCCCTTACTCAGAACCCTTTCTAGGATCCATAATATAGTGCCTAAAATAAATCAATGGCATGAGTTGACACTCCATGTCTGAAAAGGACACTCTTAAGATATCATTCTGGGCAGAAAGCAGCAATTATTCTAAATCGCCAAAGCACGTATTTTAGATCTTTTGATGCTGTTCTCACAGCGGTCTTGGAATTACTGCCTGATCATCTAGCTGTAACTGAATTGGATTTTGACAGTGAATTATTCTGGCAAGTGGAACCCCTGCAGTGGTAGTGGATACGTACTTTCTCTGATAATCTCAGCAGTAAACCTGCTGCAGCCCACGTATGCTTAAATGAATGTTAACCGAGGATGTGCTAAGAATCTATCTATCTATAGATGCCTCTCTTTTATAATGTTCTCAGGTGACATTATGTCATCATCAGTTGAGGTGTGTGCATGAGAGAGTATGAGTGTGAAAATGGTCAACAGTATGGATAGATCTTGTCTTCTATTCATTCACCTCATTTTTGATAGTTATGAGCTTAAAGGAGATTATCCACAGAAGCTCTTAATTGATGAGTACAAATATATGGACCCTGGTTTTAAGTCACAAAAGTCTTTAAAAACCAAAAGTTGCACTTTGATTTAGATCTGGAAAGAGACCAGCAGTCAGTATAGCCAACAAAGCATACACACAATATGTTTATTAACACACAAATCCATTCTAATGACTTCTTGCAAGAAATCGATTGCCTAATTATATGCCATCATGTCAAGCACATAGTTAACACTTTCTCAGTAAGGGCCAGAAAAAAACCCAAAATGTTCATAGGTTAGGAAAGGGAGCTATAAAGGAAATTGACATTACCATAGTCTTCTTGTCAGCTTTTTGGATGGAGTAGCCAGTGATTTCTGAGTTCCCATCATCCTTGGGAGGCTCCCATTCTACTAAGGCATTGAAGCCCCATACTTCCTTCACCAGAACATTGTGTGCTGGGCCTGGCTTTTCTGCAGAGGAAGTGATGGACAAAGAGACACATTATTATAGAAACAGCAGAGCCCAGACATAAGGTTATTTAGTACACTCAAAATCACTAAGTGAACAAAAAAGGAATGAAAGAATTGAGTGGTTGATGACAGTAAAGGGAATATCTTTATTTTTCAAAAACATGTTTATGTATAGAATAGATAGGTTTTTTAAAAAGTTTTACAGTGGTTTACATTTCTAATTGTGCATTATGGTGTATTAGTCATATGAATAGCTTGAAATTAATTTGCTATTTACCCATATACATTTTGGTTATGCAGGGGAATCTCTGTATATCTGTTGTAAATGAAGCCACCATCACCCCAGTCTGTTTGTCTGTCTGTCTGTTTTCTTTCTTTTTCTGTCTTCTCCCTCATCCCCACCCCCTTCTCACCAAGCAGGCTGCTAGGAAGATCTAAAGTGATTATTTGCAGAGCTTCAACATTAAGTTGAGAGAGGCCATCCCTGTTCTGTAATGCCTGCACTGTCTGCTAGGCTGCGCCAGTCAATAGTTTAAGAAGTCAAAGTAATATTCAAACTAGGTTCAGGAGAAGCTATTTCTCCACGCTGTACAAATGCATGCAAAAGTGGCAGAGGCTGTTACAGCTGGCAGGGATGGAGAGCCAGCATAAAGACTGTAACATCTCACATCTATTCTTTGTCCAAAGAACACTCCAGAAAAATCACTTTGGCGATACTAAATTTCACTTCAAATCTTCCGTGAGGCAAAAGGGGATAAGGGAAGGAGAGAGGGAGGTTTTTTTGGATTGTACTGGGAGGAGTGACATTTGGCTTAACCCATGAAGAATGCTTAAATATAGAGCGAAGGAATATGATCTCACCCTCTTGCAAGGGGGCAGGAAAAGAGCTAGTAAGGGAAGGTGACAGACAGGGGGAAGCATTCAGCAAAGGATAAAACATTCAGAGGATAGTAAGTAGGTGCACTGAAGAGATGTGATACGCCTCCAAATGAGATGAAGAAAGCCCAGAAGGTCAGAGATATCCAGGCCACTCTGCACCTCTTATGTGTTCCCACATGCTTACTGAACAAAGTTGTGTGATGCTTTCTGTCTCTTGCAGCCCTGAGCGTGCCAAGCATCTGGGTTTTCCACAGAGACAAGAAAACTAATGAAGTGGCCATGGATTAAGCCTTATTAACAGTTTAGCAGCTGCAGCGAAAAGAAAGGAAGAAAATGGGGTGGGGGGGGGAGTCTTCTCTCGATTGCCAAATCCTTTCTGACTCACCAATTCTTTGGAAGGTAGAAGCCTGCAACAGGCTCTAAATGAACATTCCCAACTGTAATTCTCTTTTTTACTGTGATTATCCTCTATGAGCTGTATGCTCAAGAGCAACCACAGCAATAGGAAGGGCCAAGTAATCCATTGCTGAGCCTCTGGTGGTCTCAGATTCCACCTACTGGCATTTCCTATTAAAAGATTAAGTAGCAGGTAATGGGAAAGACATTTTTCTGCCTGAAGCCTTGGAGAACTTTTTTTGGTCTGAGTGGACAATCCTCGGCCAAAATAGAAGGCAGGTTCATATATCCCATGTCTGCACAAACTCTCCACATGCTCCAGAGAGGAAGATACATGTTAGAAAGCAGAGATAATTTTACCTGCAAGGGGACAGGTGGTTTCTGTAAGAAACCGGTTCAAGGCTCAAATTACAAGATAGTAAGAAGAAGTTGGAATGCTAACTTTAGCTTTCTTTAATGAATGTCTTTAAACAGCTATTAAAGGAGCTTGCACTGCTTATGGATTTTAATAAGGCAGTGTACTTATCATCTTCCCCATAATTCATACAGCTCACCAAAACAGACCCATTTCACTCCTTGAATTTCCTGGCACCCTCCCCAAAGTTGCCCTGCCCAGCTCACTTTCAGTAAGCTGTTCCCCAGCATACTGAAGTCCTCAAGCCCTCAAGTCAATGGAAGTTGCATATATCTGTTGTTCCCATAGCACTCAATGACAGAGAATGCAGATATTAATTGTATGGTGAGAGAACAGATAGGAGTGGTTTACTTAGGGATAGGAAGACTACATAGACAGGTATTCAGTACATGAGAATATAATACTAGATGTTCGAAGGGGCTGGATATGAGAAATAATTAGCATTAAAGAAATTAAAGACAAATGTTTGCACAGAAATATTTAGGGAAATAGCAGTTTGTATTCTTCAGCATCTACTGAAACTATGACTGATGTAAATATCTCAGTAATGAAAATTTGAGACTGTCCATCTTAGCACACTCTTTCTCTTCTGTTCCAAACAATAAACAACATACTTACTTACCTACTTACTTATTCCCTCTTTCCCCTTCCTTCCTTCCTTCCTTCCTTCCTTCCTTCCTTCCTTCCTTCCTTCCTTCCTTCCTTCCTTCCTTC
>JAPKID020001676.1:0-14397 GCA_026931265.2 Tropidonophis doriae
TACGTTACATAAACTGGGTTTGTGCCCTTTTTAGCTTCAAGAGCTACTCTCTGTTTGGAAAGTTCCCGCAAAAGTCTATCTCGATCATCCTGAAGGCTGACCATAGCTTTAGAAAAGGAATTCATCTGTTGAACGTAAGTCTCACACTCAGAGGAAAGTCTACTAATTTCAAGATTTTGTGTTTTCAATCTCTTGCACAGGTTTTCAAATTCATCGGTCAGCTGATGAAGGGTGAAGTTGCCTTCAGTTTTTAACAGCGTCTGACTTAAAAAGGCATATTTTTCCATCACACCAAGAATATTTGATTTAAAATCTTTGAGTTCAGTTTCATATTTATCAGCTTGATTTTTTTCAAATGCAAGTTCAGAATTAGATTTGCTTTGAAAAACCTTGAAATCTTCCACTAATCTTTCTCTATCACACTGCAGAGCTGTCATAGCTTTTCCAAAAGATTCAAGTTCAGATCTTAGTTCTTTATTCTGCAGTTGGATTTCTAACAACCTTTGTGGTAATCCAATGACTTCATTGTCCAGTAATCTAACATCACTGTTTCTATCTGTTTTCTCTTTGATAACCAATTCCTGGAGTGCAGGTAATCGCTCTAAATTTTCTTCAGGCCCAGAATCAATATGAGGTTCTTTTTTCTGATCAAGTCTATTTCCTTCCAAATGTATTTTATTTATGGAAGCTATCAGAATCTCCAAGTCACACACTTTTGATGTTAATTTTCCATTTTCCATGTTCCGAGATTCAATTATCTCCTCCTGTACTTTCATGGACTGTTGGAGTTCTTTCATTTTTTTCAGAAGTTCAAATTTTTCCTGTTGAAGACTCTTAATGTAGTCCAATTTTTCTGTAAGTAATTCTTTCAATTGGTTATCTTTTAGTGACAACACTTGATTCAGATCTTCCCTGTACTTTAAGAGTTGTGCAGTGAGCATTGCGTTTTCAGAATGAAGATCATCAATCTGATTCAAGAGCTTCCTTATTTCTTGTTTCAAAGTCCTGGTCTCATTAGCATTGTCAGTTATTAACCTTTCTTTCTCAGATAAAGCATCTCTGTGTTCACACTCTAGATATTTATACTTAGAAAGAAGGGAATCTCTGTCATTCTGAAGCGATGACATTGCCTTCTTTAAAGTTTCTATTTCACTGGCAATCTCAGCCCTGTCTTGAGAGCCAGATGTGTCAGTGTCTTTTGATGAAATCAGAACAGAAATTTCCGTGTCTTTCTTATTCAGCATTTTCTTCATTTGATCAGAAATGGCCAACTGCTTTTCTAACTCAGCTCTGATTTCACGTTTTTCTAACAGAAGCTGTTGTGTTTCCTGTTCTTTTCTTGTCAATTTTTTCTTCAATGCTTCCCTCTCTTTTTCAACAGTATTGTTTTTTATAAGGTGGTTAAGGGATCTGTTTTCTTTAATTAATGCATGCAAAGCATCTTCTTTTGATGCCAGAGCAGTTGTCAATATATGCAGTTTGTTCCACAAAGTGATATTCTCTGCCTTTATTTGAGAAAGCTCATTAAAATTGTGTGAATCCATGGAAGCCTGCATTACACTTTTGGCTTCTTCCAACAGTTCCGATTCTTGAATTGGAGACATTTTTACTTCTGTTTCTTCTTGTAAGAATGTCACTAATTTATCACTGGTCCCTGATTGCTGTTTATTCTCAATGACTCTGTCTCTGTCTCTTGGAAGAGAGTAGGGAAAAGCTGCCAATTTTGCTAGGTCATCATTCAACGCATTTTGAAGATTCTTATTCTGAGAGTCCCTAATGTCAGCTTCTCTCTGCATATGATGTTCATCAAGAATTTTCTCTTTCTCTTGCTGAAGAATATGGAATTTTTCTTCTAAGTTTGACCATTCTTCCGGGCAAGTTGTTTTTAGCTCCTGAAGCCCATGTTCATATTGTCTCTTCTGAAGTAATATCTGATTCTCTTTCTTTTTAAGCTCTTTTTTACTGTTTAGGTTCTCAATGGCTAGTTTCTCAATTTCAGCCTTAGCTTCATCCAACAAAGTCTTCTGTGAAGAGAATTTTTCAGCTAGACTCTGCAACTCCTCATTTGATTTAGTAAGTTTTTCTTCTACGTTGCTTAAATCTTTCTCAGTTTTTTCATTTCTTGTTTGCGACCCTTTCAGTGACTTTTCCAAATCTAAAATTATTAGCTGGTATTTAATAGAATCCGTTTGCAATTGGTTAACTTCTTGTTGTTTTTCCTTCAGCAGCTCTTGTAATTCCTTTGTTTTGTTCTTTGTCCCATTATTGTCCCTCTGAACAGATTTTATTTTTTCTTCAAATACTCTGATAACTTGCTGCTGCTCTTCTTTTTCTCTAATTGTGCTAGATTTCACTGATTCTGTATCTTCTAGTTGTTGTGTAAGTACATTTATTTGTAATTCCTTGGCATTCAATCTGTCTGTCATTTGATCCAGTTTTTTAATGTGATTGAGCAACTCTGTCTCCAAAAATTCTTTTTCATTTTTTACTTTATCAGATATTTCCTGAACATTTTCTAATTCTTCTTGTAACAGAGATTTGTCATCTTCTAATATTTTAATTTTTTCATCCAGGCTTACGATTTCTTGATTAAAGCTTTTTGAATAATTTTCTAACTTAAATAAATTATCTGTATCTTGATCATCTTTTAATCTTTCTGATATAATTTTGTTTTCTTGTTTTAAAATATGCATACTTTCCTCTTTTTCCCCTAATATCTCTTCAGTTAACAAATTAATGTATTTTGCTAAGGAGTCTCTTTCACTAATCCCAGATGATATATCAAATCTCTTCAATCCCAATTGGATTTGGAGATTTTTCAGAGCAGATTTTATTAGATTAAAATCCTCCCAAAGAGATACATTTTCTTTCTGATTTTTTTCTAGATCTTGTTTTAATGTCTCATAGACTTCTTTTAAATGTTCATTTTCTTCTATTAGCTTATTGTTTTGAAGAGCAGATTCATCAATCATTTTTTTATGTTCTTCCAAATTTAATTTGTGCTTAGAAGCCTGCTCTTCTGCTTTAGTATATAGTTCTGTGATTTCTGTGCTTTTTGATTCAACTAGTTGTTCTAGCTGGTCTTTCACAATGGCATTTTCATCCCTTGCTTCTTGAAGCACCTTTTGAAGTTCTTGTTTATCAGACTCTTTCAAACTTATTTTATGAAGAGCTTCCTGTTTTTCTTTTCTAGTCACATCAATAACCTGCCTCATTTCTGCTATTTTACTACTAACATTTTCATAGGCCTGAAGTAATGATTCATACTCTTCCTTTAATTCATTATGTTTAGCTTTCCAACCTGTCAATTCAACTGTCTGAGAATCCTTTAAGGAATTTAATTGAAAAGAAAAGGCTTCTTTCTCCTGGGCTATAGTTTCCATTGTTGACTTCAAACTTTCACAAGCAGCAGTTAGATTTTCATTTTCATTTAATAAACTAGCATTTTCTGTTGCAAGAACCTCTTTTTTACACAAAATTTCATTTAAATCTTGTTTGTCTCTGCTCAACTCAGACACTAGAAGTTCAAGGGCATCAATCTTATTAACTAATTCTTTGTTTTCCAACATGAGTGCTTCCATTTGATCTCTCAGAACTTTGTTTTCTTTCCGAGCTTCCTTCCGTGATATTAAAGCGGCTTGGAGCTTTCTTTGGAGATGGTCTCCAATTTTTTCTTCACACTTCTGTTGCTGGAGTTGACAGTTCTCTACATTTACATTTTGTCTCATGGTTATTTCTAATGGTGGATGATCTTGACTTTTTATTCTTTCTGATGTCATTCCTGTTGTGCAAGTAAAATCTAGTGAATCTTTTTCTACATAACAAACATCCAGCAATGGATTAGGGATGTCTGCATCCTGAACATTACTTTGCTGCACATGATCAAAATGCAACTGTGCAGTTTCAGAATTCTTGTTGTTTTTTTCATGTAACATATTTTCATTTACATTAGAAACCAGTAAACCCTTTTCACGAAGCATGTTTAATTCTACCAACAGTTTTTTATTTTCTTCACAGACATCTCTTAACTCCTCTTTCATGCTGAATAACTGTTCATTTGATTTTTCTGTGTTGCTTGTTAACCCCTCTATTTTTTGTCTCAAATCTTCAAACACTAATTTAAAATGTTTTGCTTCTTCTTGATTTTTCAATAAATTTTGTTGTACTTGGGAAATTTCTTTCATTATTTCCTTTCCATGGTCAATTTTGCCCGTGAAGTCATTAAGAGAATCACTTAAATTTTTTATTTCTTTCTCCTTCTCTGAAATTTGTATGTTGGCTTGTTGAATATCATGCTTCAACTTTTCAACTTGTTCCAGATCATCTCCATCACCTATTTTATGGGAAATAGCTGTTTCATTTATTGTTTCAATAATAGCTCTAACATCTTTCAATTCATCTTTGTAAGTTTCCAAATGTTGTTGAAGATAATCTCTCTGATTCACCATACTATCATTGTCTTGCTTATACTGTTCTTCCAATTGTTCAACACTGAACTTCAGTTTCATAATTTCATTTTCCTTCCTATCAAGTTCATGTGACTTCTGTCTTAATGCTTTCTTAAATGTTTCTTTTTCTTTCATAAGACTGTGATAGTTGTCATCCTCTTTCACTGCAACCTTGCTTAAGCTTTGTTTTTCTATCATAACAGGATTTGTCTCCTCCATCTCTTCTGATTCAAGTGTTTTTTGTTTAGCACTTTCGCCATCATGTAGAGTTGCATTTTCTAAATCTTCATGCACAGAGTGTAATGGTAACATAGTAGATTCAAATCCTTCACACTTTCTTTGATTCATTATCTGGAGGGCTTTATAGTCTTCCTTTAGGTGCACAAAGCTTTTTGTTAGTTCATCAAAATTTGCTAGTAATTTGGCATATTCCTCTTTTTGTTTCTGAATTGTTTTAGTACTTTCTTTACGGGCTGCAAGTAGTACCTGCATTTTCTTATGTAAAAGTTCCTTCTCTTTCTCCAGTTGATTAACTTCACTAAGGAAAGGTTCTTCGGTGTTTACACCAGCTTCTGATCTGTTCATTTCCTTGCATGTTTCTTCTCTCTTTGATGCTTCGATTCTGAGATTTTCTATGGTTAAGAAAAGCTGAGAGTATTTCTCAGAGTAAGTTTTCTCTTTTTCAGATAGCAAAGACTGCATTTCTACAAGCAAAGAATCCTTCTCATTTAGACATATTAAATTTTGATCAGACATGCTTTTTTGTTCAGCAATAGCTTCCTTCAATCTTATAACTTCCTTCTGCAGCGTCTCCAAAGAAGTTGTTTTAGAAGATAACATTTCGTTCATATCATCTATCCTGGTATCTTTTTCTAATAATTGTTCCTTCAAATCATTAAGTTGAGAATCAAGATTTTTAGACTGCTGTGTCAATTCATCAATTTGCTCCAATAAATGCTGTGTTTTATTATATTCTCTTTCAGAATATTCTTGATCACTCTTTTCAAATTTCTTAATTTTCTGAGTTAAATCCTTCCTTATTATCAAAGCTGCCTGAAGCTTCTTTTTCAGAGTTTCCTTTTCCTGACTTAATTTTTCCAAAGCAGCATTTGTCTGTTCTTTTTCATTCAACAAATCTTTAATTGTAGCTTCTTTGTTGGTCAACACAATTTGATTGAGTTCAAGCTTTTTCTTATATTCTTCTATCTGTTGCAATAATACACTTGCTTCTTCTGCCATACTATTCTGCGTACCTTGTAATTGTTGCAATTTGAGAGATAGTTCATTTTTTTCTTCTGAAAATGTAACCATTTCCTTCGACATAGATTCCATTATCTGAGTAATTGAAAAATCTTTTTCTTTTAATTGCTGGCCTAAAGTAGCAATTAAATCTTTCTGCTGAGTAGTTTCTGAACTTAAGTTTTCTATCATCTGATTTTTGCATTCAAGGTCTTCTACAAGTTTTTCAACTTTTTCACATTTGTTCTTTAGGGTTTTACAACTGTCTTGAAGTTCTTCTTCCAGTTTTTCTATTTTTCCCTGGAGAAAAATGTCCTGTTTCTTCATTTCTGTTATCGCAAACTCATTTTCTTCATGAACAGACAGTTGCTTACCTAAAGCTTCTTCAGTAGTACTTAATCTATTTGATAAGAGTTCAATTTCAGATTGCTGACCATCTCTTATATTTTGAAAGTCATTTTTCTGTACAATCATTTTTTCTTCCCACAGAGATTGCATGTGTTTCAACTGATCATTCAAGTGACTTATTTCTTCCTCTTTTTCTAAAAATGTCTGTTGCAATTCTATTGCTTCAGCTTCTTTACTACGAATACTATTTATTAGAATAAAGATTTTTTCTAACACAGCCTTAGTTTCAGTTGGTTGCTGACCAGCTTCATTATCGTTGTTACTGAAGTGCCTACTGCTTAATAATGAAGATAGGCATTTGAATAACTCCTTGTTAATAATCTTGTGTTCTTCCTGCAAAGACTGAATTTCAGTATCTTTTGATTTCATATTATCTTTCAAGCTGCTTACTTGCTCAAGACTAATCTTGATTTGCTGAGTTGCCCTATCGAGTTCTACCACCCGCCTATTTTCTAACCCAAGGAGATTTTCAATTTTCAGTTCTAATTCAGAGATCTCTTGATTCTTTACACTAACCTGCATTAGTAACTGTTCTCTCTCATTTTCCAACTGCGTAGAGATGGCGTGTAAGTGTATTTGCGACTCATTCTGACTGGTTTCTATTTTTTTGTGAAGTTCCTCTACTTCGCTTGATTTCTGCTGTAATTGGTTCTCGCATTTAACCAGTTCTTTATTTTCTTCACTCAACTTAATAAAGTTATCTTGTAAAACAGCTTTATCATTTGTTAAACAATCTACCTGTTGTTGCAGTTTTTCTATGGAAAGTATATAATTATGACATTCTTGAATGCTTTTAGAACTTAAAATGTTAAGTTCAGAATTTAAGTATTCAATATGCTTTATTTGCTCAGTGTGTTTCTCCTGTACAACCTGTAGATCCATTTCTCTCTGTTCAAATTTTTGCTTCCATTGATCACCAAGTTCCAATGCTTTCCGGTGCTCTAATTTTGCAGATTCCAATTCAACTGACAAAGAATTAATTTTCTTATGGCTAGTTGCAATATTTTCACCTTTTTCTTCCAAAAGTTTCTTTAGTGATACAGCACTTTTTTCTAGCTCTTCTCTAAGGAGTTCCACCTCGTTATTAAGAGCCTGAACATTACTCTCTGCTAGTTGCACATCAACATCTTTCTCGTTTAAAGAATTACGTAAACCGTCAATAAGTCCTTCTTTTTCACTCAAAACAGCACTGAGTTCACTTCTTTGCTCACACTGAGCAGCAAATTTGTCCTGCAAAGATAAGAAAGCATTATCTTTTTCTTGGGCTTTGTCTTGTAATTTTTGAATTTGTTGGGTTAGTTTATTAACTTGATCATGAAGTTGTGAAATTAACTGATCTTTTTCTTCATTTATTTTTAATTCTTCTCTTATTTGTTTCACAAGATTAGCATTATCCAAAGCAGAGCCCTGTTTCTCTGACAGTATCTGACTAATGTCATTAATTAATTTCTCCTGAACAAGCATTTCCTTTTTGAGACTCAAGTTTAACTCTTCAACATTAGTAGCTTGCTTCTTCAGGGTCTCATATTCATTCTTTTTGTCCTGAAGTTCAGCATTCAAGGTATTGTTAAGCGAAGAAATATTATTTATCAACAGTTCCTTTTCAAGAATACTTGCTTTTAACTGTGCTGCTTCACTTGTCAATGATTCTATAGTTTTCTGCTGCACACAGGAAGTTTCAGAATTATGTGCTTGTAAATTAACATATTCTTCCTCCTTTTGTTTTAAAAGTGTATCCTTTTCTGAAATTAGTTTATTTAATTCTTCTATCTTTTCTGTCATATTTTTCAGCTGACAATGGAGGTCAGAAATTATTTTCATATTCTCAGACAGTTGAAATCTAAGTAACTCAGACTCTTCAGATTTATCTTTAAACAATTTTAAGTCCTGAGATTGTTTCTGCAAATTTTCATTCTTTTCTTGTATTTCAAGCTTAAATTTGTCACTTTCGCAATCTAAAGTCTGGACTTTGTTCTGCAAACTTGAAATTGTCTGCAAATACTGATTTTCTTCCAAATCTTTATTTTCTTTAATCTGCTGAATCAAAGCTTCTCTCTGGGAAAGGAGAGATTCTTTAGCATGAAAATTACTTTTTAATGTTTCTATTTCAGTTAGTAAACTATCAATATAATCTACAAAGGCTAAAACATTATAATCATTCTGTTCATTTAAAAGAGCTACTCCTCCACATTTTTTAACTAATGCTGAATGAATTGATTCAATATTTCTTTTGAATTTTTCATTTTCTAATTTCAATATATGAGCTTCATGTTTCATGGATACTGTTTCACTCTGATGTTTTAATAACTGATGCTGAAGAGTTTCACATTCACCTGACTTAGTACTACATAAGGCAAAAGCATTCTCCTTTTCACATTTCAAAATATCTACTTCTTTGGCTAATAATGCTAATTTATCACTCAATGCTGCACATTCCTCAGTTTTCTTAACAATTTGCCTGTGAAGTTCTTGCAGCTCTAGCCCCTGAGATAATAAAGCAGCATTTTTTTCTTCAACCTGATGTGATAATTGCTGACCAATACCTTGAAGCTTTTCTAATTCTCTCTCCAGTGCTACCATATCAGCTTGCTTTTCTTTTATTTGTTTTAATAAGTTTTCATACTGTCTATCTTTTTCTTCTAGAGATTTTGATTTTTCATTAAGATCCATTTCCAGGTCTTGAACTTGTTTTTGCAATGGCAGTATTTTTTCTTCCTCACAACTAAGCTGTTGGACCAGTTTGCTATATTCTGACTCTTCCTTCCTTAACATTTCTTCTTTTGCCAATTCTCTATCTTTAGCAATCTTCAGCTGAGTATTCAATGATAGTATTTCTTGATGCAATTGTTTTGTCAACTCGGTTTTTTCTGAGAGTTGTTCATCTAACATTTCACACTTCTTCTCTTTCTCCGTAATCAAATCTTCTTTTTCTTTCACAAAAAGAGAGAGTTCTTTAACTTTATTTCTTAATTTTTTTCTATCCTGATTAATCTCTGAAATCAATTGTTCATATTCCTTGTTCCTACCAGTTATTTTACTTTCCATTTCTTCTATACACTGAGCACCTTTCAACAATTCACATTCTTTTACATCCAATAATTTGGACAAACTCTCATTCTCATTGACCAGCTGTTGCTTTTCTTTCTCCATAACATGCTTCTCATTTCTAAGATCTTCAGTCACTTTAATCTGACTTGCTAAATCTTTTTCTTTCTGTTCAACTGCAGCTACTAACTGCTTACTACTCAGGATGTTACTTTGTTTTTCCATTTCCAGCTTATTTATTATTTCATGTTTCGCTTGTAGCTCATCTTTTATTTTTTTCCATTCCATTGCTTTGTTATCCAGTTCACCAAGAAATTTCAGTTTTTCTTCCTCATTTTGCTGTTCTATAACTTTAAGCTTGTCTTTTAATGACATTATGACCTCTGTTTTTTCTTGTGCTGACTTCTTGGCAATTTCTAGATGTTCAGTATGTTCAGCAAGCTGTCTGGATACAGTTGACAATTCTTCATCTTTTTTAGCACTTTCCACTATTAGTTGATTATATAATTCTTTTACCGATTTCAATTCATTTACAAAACTTTGTTCTTTGCTTTCTCTCTCTTGCAACAAATTGTTTAATTTCTCCTTTGCAGAGATATGTTCATCAAGCTGGATTCTAAGTTGCTCTATTTCCTCTCTACATTTTATCTCTGTTTCTTGCACTTTTTCATTTGATTTACTTATTTGTTCTTTAAGCAATTTAATTTGTGACTCACACTCCAAAAGCTTATTACTGTATGAAATATCATGATTCTTCATTTCAGAATGGAGTTCTTTAATTGATTTGCTTGCTTCTTTTACTTGCTTAGTAAGATCCAGATTTTCTTTGGTTTTAGCTTCATTTTCAACTTGTACTATTGCCAGCTCTGATTCTATTGTTCTTAACTTCTCATTAAGTTCTGAAAATTTTATGCTTGCATCTTTCATATCAGTTGTTTGCACATCTTTCAACAATTGGACTTCCTTTTCCGCCTTGGACAGTGCTCTTTCCATCTCCCGTATTTCATCTTCTTTGCATCTGATCTGTTCAGAATACTCAGACATATTCAAAGAAAGATCAGAAATTTCTTTGTCCTTTTCAACCAAAATTTCCCTGAGATTGTCAATTTCTCTTTCCCGTCTCTGCAGATCTTGAATAAGTTGAGATCTTTCTTCTAAATGACTTGTGTTCAGCCTGTCAAGTTCTTCGTTTGTCTGTTCCAGGTCCTGTTGTATCAACTGCATGTCTGCATCTTGTTTCGCAGTCTGGAAACAAAAATGATAAATTTACATCATCGTTGACCAAGACATGTAGTATAACCCAACCAATATAAGAGTAAGACCTTCTCCCTTTACTCTCTTCTCTTTCTGACGGCAATGTATTTTTACAATTATTTCAGGCAACTAAAAATACAGAAGAACAAATTGGAAGGGACCTTGGAGGTCTTCTAGCCCAACCCCCTGCTCAAGCCAGAAACTCTATACCAGACATGTCAAACCTAAGGCCTATGGGCCAAATCCAGCCCACAAGTTGTTTAGATCTGGTCCGCTACCCTGGAGACTGCGAGGTGTCGATACCCATCGCCTCGGCCCACCCCAGACAGCAACCAAAGGGAAAAACCAAATCCAAGCACCTGCATGAGCTTGGATAGCAGCAGTTTATGGAGGCAATGAGGCTGTGAAGCACCAAATTGTCCCACATCAAGCTAGCCAGTGCGACTTGTTCCATCCTGAGTCAGTTGTGCCCAGTGAGCAGCATAAGCCGGCCATGCTCACCCAGCCATGGCGACGCAGTTACTGGCCTATTGAGGACAGCCATAATGATGATGCAGCCCTCAATGAAATTGATTTTGACATTCCTGCTCATTACAGACAACTGGAATGATTCAACTTCTTCTTAAAATCCTCCAATGATGGAGCATCCGCAACCTCTGGAGGCAAGCCATTCCACTGATTAATTGTTCTCACTCTCAGGAAATTTGTCCTTAATTCCAGATTGGATCTTTCTTGATAATGTTCCAAACCTGGATGCAGTATTTCAAGTGTGGCCTTACCAAGGTGTTATAAAGTGGTACTAACACTTCACATGATCTTGATACTTTCCCTCTGTTGATGCAGCCTAAGACTGCATTGGCTTTTCTGGCAGCTGAATCACATTGCTGGCTCACGCTTAGCATGAGAACAGGGAGTTAAGAAAAATACAGTTAAAATTTCCTGGAAGTAATCATGATTCCTTGACCAACTGTATCTTTAGTTACATAGATATAGTTGTATAAAATGTGAAGGATGTATGTTTTTGTTTTATGTATAATGTACACTGAAGGTGGCATTTAATTTCATTGTACAAGGTGCAATGACAATAAAGTAAACTAACTAAACTAACTAGTTAAAGGTTTTTTAACATGTATATATAACATAAATGGCTAGATTAGCAGACTTGAACATACATAAACAATATTTTTACATAAAGGACAATGCTTTAGTTTCTTACCTTTTCTTTAAAGACAGACACTTTCTCTGTTAATTCACTGATAACAATTTTCTGTTCTGAACATTCTACTCCGTAAGAACTGCATTTCTTCAAAACATCTTCTAGCTAAGTTCATAAAAAATATAGTTTTTAATTTGATATTAATTATAATTAAACCAAATAATTTATTTTATTATTAGCAATGTACAGTTAATTACAGGTGCATGTAATTTAATAATGATTAATATAATCTTGCAAAACAGACTTTTTTTTAAAAAAAAGCAAAATACAACTACAACTTCAATGATAATTGACATTAAAAAGAAGTAAAATGATTAAATTTTCCCAAGCTAATATATTTACAGAAAGCTACAACTAAATCGTTATAAAGTTAAAATAAATACTCTTCATTTGGGCCACAAGCAGATGAACATCTGTTTTAACTATCTACTGTTCATAGCTATTACTCTATTGTATGACAATGAAAATACAGGTATTCCTCACTTACTGATAGTAATTGGGACTGGGAGTTCTGCCACTAAGCAATGTGGTCACAAAGGGCATCATCATATGACTACATAAACTTAGAACAGCAGTCCCAATTGCTGTTAAGTGAATCTTGCAGAGTTGCAACATCCCATGGTAACATGATCACCATTTGTAGTGAAGGTTGCAAATAGTGATTATCTCACTGTAGGGATGCTGCAACAGTTACAATTATGCGGCCTAGTAAGAAGTACTTCTCATTCAGCATCATTATAACTCCAAATAATCACTGAACAAGAAATCTTTAAACAAAGACTACCCACTTTGACACGCAGGTGATTTTAAAGATTTCTTGGGGCTTGGAAATGCTTACGATCTATCTGGCTCAGTCCAACTTACCTTCTGTTCATTTTGCAAAACTCTTTCGCTTAATTCTTTATTCAGAAGTTCTTTTTCCTGAAGCGATTTTCTTATATCTTCTATTTGTTCCAATCTTTCCACTGTACTTGAAAGCTTTTGCTCCTTCTCTGCCAGCAAAGTTTCAAATAGACTATTTCTTTCATTTAATCTGTCACAAAATAATTTTAGTTTTAGCTTTACCAATAATTTACTGTATTACCAATAATACAGCAAGCATTATTTATACACACATATATCAAACAGAGCATGCAACACCAAATGTAATGTAGAATAGGAACTTCTTTTATACTTTTTTCCTAGATCAGTTTTCAATTCTGATCCCTAATGTCTCATAACCATGTACAACAGATTTGAGGAAAGGACAGAATACATTTATAAGCCTTTAGGGGGATGACAATGTTCAAGTGATGAGGTGGTCTCCACTCTTACCAGTGGAGATCATGCTTTATGACTGTCTATAGAAGACTCAAGCATTTCTAAATATCAGAAACTAATCGCTATAGCAATAACCTGAGATAAGAGTGTTTGTTTTCCTTAATTATTATATGCAGATAGAAAAATTTAAAAAGTCTAATATGTACACAGAAATCAAATTGTGCAATGTTTTATTTTACCCTTTAAGTTGCTCATTCAAGTTAGAAAGAACAAGTTGGTGCTTTTCTGTATCACGTGTTTGCTGGTTGCGAAGCTGTGCAAGTTGGGACCGCAAACGATCATTTTCATTCTGCAAAAAATGATCTGCATGACTATCAGTTGCATTGAATTTAAGACCATAATTCATTTTAAACTACACAAGTTAAAATTCTATAATTATAGCTAATGAACTACTTCCAAAGAAATACTTATATTACTTAGTATATTCAAATTCAAAATTTCTCTTGCAAGGGTTCGCCAAGTAATTTTACTATGAGACTATCAAACTGAAGAGACCCTGATGAGTTCATATAAAACACACCATGCTCGTGTATGCAGTGAAGGAGCAGCTTGCTTCAAATTAGGAATTGTAAAAATCAAGCCCCATTTTAAAAAGTTCTGAAATTTATATGATACTCATAAGGCTTTAGCTTTAAATATTGTTAGTTCAGAATACATTTATTTTATAAATAATCGGATATAAATCCGATTAATAAAATAAATAAAATTTTACTTGCATTGATTTTTATATGTGTTTTTCAAAAATTAAGCAAGGAAATAATTATGGAATTAAAACCAAAGCAAGCTCCACTGACATACAGAACTGGGTATGCTATCCAATTGGTTAGTCTACTCAACTTCACAGCACTACTGCACAAAGTTAAACTGCAAACAAACATCAGCAATAAAAAGAAGGATCACATAAATCCAACATCCATAAAAAAGTGGATAGATTAGACAACATATAAAATATCACTTCTAAAATAAGATATAACTTAATAATGGGCATGACACACCTGTACAGCCCTCAATAGCTGCCCTTCTTCCTCTACATCAAAAGTCACCTGTATTGAAATTTTTGTTACAATCCAAATGTGTATTGATGTTTGTTTGAGAAATTTGTCTTGTATTACACATGCACACTTAGTATGTTAACAGAATTATTAGTAACACACTTAATGCTTTATCTGTTCACATGAAGCTTAGAAAGGCAAGTATGCTTCACAGATGATATATGCAAATTAAATAAACAATCAACAAATATTTCAGATTTAATTTTACAGATCCTATCAGCACAAAGACTATTTTTATTATAAAAGCACTGCTTCTTCATTTCTCTGCATCTATTCCATTATCTATCTACAGTTGTCAAAATTATTCAACCCCCAATGCTGTAAAGGGGTTTAGGGATTATAGTGTACATTTGGAATTGTATTCAGAATGAAATCCTACAAGGACGTTTTAAAGAACCAAATGCAACTAAAATGA
>JAPKID020001677.1:0-14397 GCA_026931265.2 Tropidonophis doriae
TCCAGACCCGCACGGCCTCCAGACAACGGGACATCACTTCGACGGCATCGTTGGGGTGGGCCGGGGTAGAGATGTACTGCTGAGTGTCGTCAGCGTACTGATGGTACTCTACCCCGAACCCACGGATGACCTCGCCCAGCGGCTTCATATAAGTGTTGAACAGGAGGGGCGAGAGAACTGACCCCTGCGGCACCCCACACGTAAGGGGCCTAGGGGTCGATCTCTGCCCCCCTGCCAACACGAATTGTGACCGCCCAGAGAGGTAGGAGTAGAACCACCGCAAAACGGTTGTTAGAGCATAATATGTAAATGTCATGAACCTATGAATTCCTATTTTGATATGTTTCTATGACAATCTAGAAGACAACCATTCTTATTTTATGACATATATTTTAGCCCTTTCATTTATTATTAAATCTGTACCCTGCCTTCTCTGCATGTATTCTACTCCACAAGATCACTCAGGATTCTTACACTCCTCCTATTCCTCTGGACTTCATAGACACAGTCTGCTTTTCTGTTTTTTATTTCACTCATTCATAAATATTTAGCATTTACTCTTCTTGTTTTCAACATCATAATCCTGTATACACAACTACTAGAAAGACCAATAGTTACTGACTTCTCATACCTATAATGGTATTTATCTCAGCTGATAGATAAATTACCGTACTTTTGGAATATTAGATGCACCTCAAAAATGAGGCAGAAAATCTCGGTGCCTCTTATACATCGAATACAGCATTTTTTTTCCTCCTGAAACCTCGCCCCTTCACCAAAATGGCTGTGCCTAGCCTTATAGAGATTTTCAGACAGCTCCTGGGGGCTGAGGAGGGCAGAAATGAGCAAAAAATGGGTTGTTTCTCCCCTTCAGCACCCTAGAAGCCTCCATAAGGCTATGCATGCATTTTTTGACAAAAACAACCCGTTTTTGTGAAAAATGGGTTTTATTGCTCTTTTTGCCCCCCCCTGGAAGCACTCTGCAAGCACTCTCCCCCACGTCTATTCATGCCTTTTATTTGAAAAAAATGGGCCCATTTTCATGAAAAACGAGCCCTTTTGGGAAGGTTTTCAGAGTGCAAATTTTTCCCCCTTTCAGAAAGCTGTTTAATTAGAGTGATTGATGAAAATTACATTGGTCAAGTGCTGTGCCAGCAGAAACAAACCTTAGGTGCTGCAGGTTGTCAGTTATTTCCTTCTCCAGCACATGGATAAATACACCTAGAAACATCTACCTACCTACCTACCTACTCTCTACTGTATTTCTCTCTATCCCTCTACATACCTACTTCTCTACCCACTCTCTCTCCCTCCCTCCCTACTGTATTTCTCTCTCTCTCCCTCTCTTTCCCTCTATCTACCTACCTACTTTTTTAAAAAAAATTGCCTCTTCAAAACCTTGGTGTGTCTTATACTCCAGTGCGTCTTATACGCCAAAAATACAATATATTCTAAGTTATGATTTTTAGTTGCATCTATGCCACATGCAACATTTGTAGTAATAATAAGTACAATCTCAGTAATTTTTGTACATTGAGACTAATAGGAGAATGAGAACTCAGTTTTATACAATATTCTATTTTCTAGTCTCCCTCTGGATACTTTAGTTTTATTTTATTTATTCACACATGCTAATACAGAAGAACAATTCTTTCAGTATGCTTTCTTTACTTCTCATATTTCAATCCAAGTACTAATGAAGCCTAACTTAGCATAGTCCACAAGTCCAAGCAAAATTGACCAAGTGCTGTCACCCATAAAAGGAATCATACTTTAATTGAAAAATTAATACCAAATAAAATCCCCAGAGATAGTTTTGAGTTGGGGTGATTTTATGAATCAAACGTATAAATGAACAATATAAATAATTATCTTTTGGAGCGCCAACTGTATTTATTGCTCTCAATGATGGCCATAAATGTATTTACTTTTTCCAGGAAGATTGTGCTGAATGGAGAGTGTCAATAGATAAATTATTTTGTTATACCAAGTGAAAAAAATGAAAATCAAGGATGAAAAGGAATTGCCCTTCTTTTTTATCTTCAAATAAGGCTTCCTTTTGTCATGTTCGTTTTATTAAAAAGTGTTGTATGCCAAACTACTCAAAATTTCCATTACTGGTTCTCCAGAACTGGTCAGAACTTACCACATCTGCTTCTCATGTTATTTGAAAGAAGAGGGGTTCAGAAAATCCATCTTCCTTTTATGAAGGAAAATTCCAATTACTAGATTTTACTCATTATTTTATGATCAATGATATGCTTTTCTTAAAGAAGACATTTCCTCAAACTACAATGGCACATTAAATTTTTGAATTTACTGAAAAAAGTGTGCATAACTGGGTCTTAGTTATTATGATAGATAGTCACTGCAGTTCTGTCCCCTCCCATCTTTTGTCTTAGAACAGGGCTATCAAACTCCTGGCTGGATGTGTCACATGCTGGCCATGCCCATGCCCTGTTTAGTGAATGGGAAAAAGTCATGTGATGGTGATGCAAATTTGACACCCTGTCTTAAAGGCTTGGAATTTTCATGCATACAACAAGCCAAATTCAAACAAACCAAATCATGTTCAGTGTAATAAGTGAAATCAATTATCTGTAGCTTATTCAGTAAAACATATTTAAGTATGTTGTGTGAGTTGAGTCCCAATCTGCACCTTTTGTTTTACACTGCAGGGTCTCAACTTCCTAAATTCAGTATTACCTAGACAAGAGTTAAAAAGGCTTCAGATACTTTGCATGACATTTTCCACCAGCTCCAACTAACATGACCATTGATATTGTTACAGTTGCTGTCCAAAATACTTCAAATCTTTAACATCTGAAGAACATTGGCTTATACAGTATGTTTGACTTAGATTTTGTCTTCTTTTTCCAGACCATGCATGCATTCATTATCAATTCTCACCCTACAGTAGTTAAAAAAATCTTGGCTTTGCTTTACTCCTAGTCTTACCACTAGGATAGTACTTCAGCCTCTGTGAGTTTTCTTCTGGTACGTTGAGTTTGTCTTTTTCTGGGCATACATATTTCTTTTTTACTATTATTGTATTTTCCTACCTTGGAAATGTAAATTATGTCTGGGAGTTGTATTGCCTCTAAATCCAATGAAATCTCTGCATTTCTCTCTCTCTCAATGTGTGTGTGTATGTCTATGTGTGTAGACAGAGAGAGAAAGAGAGAGGGAAGGAGAATTCAGAACACAGAATAATGGATTAGAGTTATAGGAAGAGAGATTTTGGTGTTTAAAAATACTTTCCAACAAGTAACAACTGTTTTTTTTAAAATCTATCAAACTCTTATGCTGCTTAATAACTCTTAGTAACTCTGGGCAGTTGTGAATATCCAGTCAAATGAGCTAAATTCTACTTCATTGTAAAGTTACAGGAATCTTGAAAGTCTGAAAGCTCATTTTTCCCCAATCCCTTTACAGCCCAAGAAAATAAGGACAGCCTCTTATGAGCCTTTTGCCCTGTCAATATTCCTACTGTGAGCTAGGTTGCCTTTCATCTGACCCTTCCTTTGGCTTCTTTTCTTTGCCCAGTCTTCAAAGGTCATTCTAACAGTCAGCTCATTACAACAAAGTCAAAACAATTTCAATAAAACCAATTTTAAAAGAGGGGAGATAAAAGATGTAAGAAGGAGATAAAAGATGATAAGAATGACAGATTGGATGAAAATGAAGCAAAGGGCCTTCAAAGATCTGGGGAATTCATGGCCTTTTTGAATAATAGCAGAATGAGTATAGGAGATGACTAGGCTGAGCCTAAGGAGGGGTGAAATCCTTCATCAATTTTGAATCCCTTTGCACCCACAAGACATCTAAGTCCAGCCCACCTTGAATTCCTCTTATATACCACCACTTTGCTTTGACCATTAGTAGTTCAGATTCTTGTAGAGTGCATTAGCATACAATAAACCTATATTCAATTGAACTGCCTTGACTTCCTGCACTTGATGGTAGGGGCTATCTAGTTTTTATTGGAAGTCTGTAGCAGGTGCTGCTCCAGAAAATGTAAATTTCTGGGGTCCTGATATGTTTAATCAAAAGAAGCCAGAGTTTGCCAACTCTGCAAGATTGAATCAGCCAGGCTGATATTTTGGGATGCAGAAGATCTCTCAAATAAACAAACTTTAGGGCATGTATGGCTTTACAGGTGATAACTAGTATCTTGAACCACACCCAGAATACAGTTTGTCAGTGGAACAGTCACAGGGAGAGGTTTCCCTTAATTTTCAAGAGGAGACTAGATAATAATGGGTTATTTAATCAGGGTTCCTGCATTGATCAGTAGATTCAAGTCAATAGCTCCATCCAATTCTATGATTCTGTCAGTGTATATTTATGCACTGGAATAGTGCTTAGTAATAAAGTCAGCCAATGGGAGCTAAAACAGCAAGGATCCTGGGTGTGGCTTAGCTCTGTAGCTGTGAGTCTGTGCTGAGCTCTAAATTAGTCTGCTGCTCTGAAATTGTTCTCTCCTCTGTCTGTGTTTGCTTGTATTTACTACCATGTTGGAAAACCTGCTTTTGATATTGTATATTTACTTCATGTGTTATATTATATATAAAGAGAAGTTATTGAATCCTGTTGAATCAGTTACCTATGTGTGCTTTCGGGATGTGATTGCTACAACAAACTCTGATAGATTCTAAGCAGCTTTACAGCATATTACATTAATAGAAGAAAGATGCTTCTTCCCAGCCTGACCTTGTTCCCTGTAAAAGCAAATTAGTGTCAAAGCAATACCGGTGTAATTGTAGCTGACTTGGTGACATAGCAGGTTATAAAATATAACCACTGGGGTTGTTTGCTGTTTTACTTCTGCAGCATCTAAAGTAGATGTACCTGAATTTTAACATTGCAGGGTTATTCATTATATAAAAGAAGTTCACCTTTCATACCATCTCACTTAATTGATAATACTGGCATCACTCTGGGAATGCATACATGAAACTACTTCTAATAAATTGATCCTCGTTAAAGCTTTTTACAGTAAATTAAGCTGTGGCCACAACAAATCTTTAGAGCCCATTACAAATGATGATGATGATGATGATGATGATGATGATGATGATGATGATGATTCTGATTCTACAAAAAAACACCCTACTTGGAACAGCTTATATCATCCGACGTTACCTTAATAGTTCCTACGTCCTTGGTTAGAACTTGAGCTGTTGAGCTACTAACCAGCCCCAAAGGCTGTGAATCTCACCAAAGATTACATCATCATTATCATCATCATCATCATCATCATCATCATCATCATCATCTTCATCTTCATCATCATCAGATTTTCCTTCATGGTAAAATTTTCTGCCTCTCCTGCAGCTTTCATATGTGTAGTGCCAGAAGTGAACTCCCAACCATGGAAGCTGTGTGTATCCTTGTAAAACATTTTCAGAATTGAGCTAGAGCTGCATTTCTGTCTCTTTTAGCAGGAACAGGTTTAAAGAAATTGCCTTTCAAAAAAAGGTTGAAGGAGAGATGTCTTTTGACCCCTCCTTAAATATCAGGGAATGTGGTAGGATTTTTTAAATGTGTGATTCACATAAACTAGGGAAAAGAGGGCGTTTCATCAAAATGGCAAAAACATTTAAAATTATGATTATTTTTTAATTCACATAACAAATATAATATGAATGTAACGTAGTGTGGATTTGAACCCGGATAGCTACGTCTTCTTAAACAAAGGTGCCAATGGATATTCACAGATATGTGTGTAAGATTGTACTCTAAATTAGTTTAATTAAATTCTTCATTAATGAAATATGAAATATATTACTCTGACATCAGTATTATTAATTCCACTGGAAGTAATTAATTATAACCTAATTTGGTATTTATACAGACTATATTGCTTTTAATATCTAATATAATCAGCTGCATACAGCTATGTTAAGCAATTCTCATTTCTGTGGCATTCCTTTCCCTTATTTTTTCTTTCTGTCTCTTTCATCCTTGTGGGCTTCTTTTTCTCTAACTCCCGATTTTTGCTCTTCTGCTAAGGCTTTTATGCCTAAACATATTATGCTGATGCTTCTATATCATGAGAAAAACTAACAGTATTAACTAGTCACTCAGTAACTGACAGGCTATGGATTGCTGAGAAATGCCACTCAACAAAGGAGAAGTTCAAGCACTGCAATAGCTGAGACATGCTTATTTGAATTGCAATTATGTTATATGAATCTGACTAAATAGCAGCTCTGTCCTCTCAGAATAGGGCTACCATAATCTGGGCTGTAAAATTATATATGATCACTAGGTGGCAGTAAAGCAAACTAGACAAACCTAATCCTTTGCTGCCAACTAGCTATGAACCGTAGTTTTGCAATCTGAGATATGATAGCCGTATCTGACAAGTACATATAGATGCTAGCCCTGGAGAGTGATTGGTAAATTGAACAGGAATTAGCCTATATCTTGGGTAGTTTTTAGACTAGAAAGAAAAATGTAGACAGCTATCATGATATCTTTTCTTTCCAAAAACAGAGAATTAAAAAAATGAAACATCACAGAATCCTAGAACTAAACAATTAGAAAATACATTAGAGGTCATCTAGCCAACTCTCTGCTCAGTGTACACTCAGCATCCCTGATGAAGACAATCCAGCCTCTGGTTGAGTATTACTCAAAAGAAGAACATTTTGTGTAATATCCTGTTCCACTGTTGATAGCAGCTTGTATAGTCAGAAAGTTCCTCCTGACATTTAGTCTGAACCTCACTGGCAGCAGGCTTCCTTCTGTGGAAATGGAAAATGAATCCATTCCATCTTTATGCAACAACCCTTCAGATATATGAAGATGGCTAGTTAGTTAGTTATCTTTTATAAAAACTCAAGGTGGCAAAACATCCAACATGCAGTCATCCTCCTACTTTCCTCACAACAAATCTGTGAGGTGAGGTGAGAGAAAATGACTGGCCCAAAGTCACCCAGCTTCTTTCATGCCTTAGGCAGGACAAGAAATCAGGCTCCTAGTTTCTAGCCTGGCATCTTAATCACTAAAAACTGTTATTTTGAGTTGTGATACTTTGAATTGAACAGAGGATTTCAGATGTGATCTGACCAGAAAAAAGATTGTTGTTAGTTGCGAAGTTGCGACCCATCATGACAATGTTCCTCTAGGCCTCCTGTCCTTTGTCATCCTCTGGAGATGATTTAATCTCACACCTACAGCCACCTACAGCCACCTCATTTTCTGCCATCCCATTCTTCTTTTGCCCTCAATCTTTCTCAGCATTAGGCTCTTCTCTAGTGACTCCTTCCTTCTCATTAAGTGGGAGTCTATCTAAAATTAATTCCAATATTCTGGACTTACGTTTCTGTTAACACACCCTAATATTGCACTTGTCTTTTCAGCAGCTGCATCACTTGTCTCTAATTGGAGATTGTTTCCGCATCCCTGTAATCTTTCTGAATTTCAGGGCATTCTGCTAAAAAACTAAAGCAGGATTAGGATGTGACATGCTAATCAATGGGAACCTTCCAGTTTCAGAATTCTCATTCAGTTCTGGAGTTCAAGTTTAATTAAGGTCAAATTTATTTTCTTTCTTTTAATTATGATTTACCAATGCACTGGACAAATTATGATCCAGTTGAATATTGATGGCTCTGGAGAGCCAATGACATCCGCATTCAAGGCAGCCAATGATATCATTGACATCATGATGCAGTCGGTATATCTTTTTACCATAGTTTCTTGTGGATTCATTCATTTTTTATATCCACTTATTTAATGTATAAATACAAATTATATAAATTGAAGATCACAAAATAGTGAATGTAGCCAATGCAGAGGTTTGAAATTTTTCCACTTGACTGAGGGATATTTTTTTAAATTATAAAGTTATTAACAAGACCCCATAAGGTTGACACAGTCCTGAGATCTAAAACTAGCCAGAAGATGAACATTTTTCTGTTCCAATCAGTGTTTTGATAATTCCCACTCTCAGATCTTTATTGTTTTTCAAACTACTTTCAACAACCCTGGCTCCTCTAAGCAGTTGTCTAAGCATTTGAAAATGAGGTTAATCCACTCCAACAAAGCAGGGGAAAGCTATAAAGAGATCTCTAATCACTTTCAAGTAGCAATTTTAGGATTTCATCTGTGAGAAATATTATTAAGAAATTATAGTTATGTAGAACAGTTGAAAGAAGAGCCAGGAAAAATCTGGAGGGCCATGATAAATCTCTGTTAGAACTCCCTAAAAATTTGTCAAATGGGCAAAACAGAACCCACAGATCTGCTAACAATCTGCTAAAACATTTGGCTGCACATAAGTCTAAAGTTACTTATAAAGTAATCATCTCCAAAGAGATGGAAACCATTTATTTGGTCACATCCATAAATAAATGATGGATATATGGAAAGAGGGAGGGGGGATAGATTTCTAGGGGGAGGGGGTAAGAGAGAGAGAGATAGCAGTATTTAAAGTAAGTAAATAAAAAACTTTGCCAACCTTGAACTAACAAAGTACTTTGGACTGATGAAACACAAATTGATCTCAACCACACAAAAACCACTTCAAGAAAAAAGGTGAATTATTTGATCAATAGACTATCTTGACAACTGTTAATCACAGAAAAGATTCTGTTATAATTTCGGGTTATATGACAGCTAGCAGTCAAAGAATATTGGGTAAATGGAAAGAAAACTGCATTCAATTAAATAATATATCCAGAAGGTAACATCTTCTGACTGAAACTGGAAAGAGATTATTATTTGAGCAAGAAAATGTTATGAAACATACCTCCAGATCAAAAAAGTACTTACCGGAAAGAAAGATAAAGAGTTTGGAATGGCCCTTACTTTATCCTAACTTGAATATTATCTGTGGGGAGATCTCACTAATGCAATGCTTGCAAGGAGATCTAAGAATATTTCTAACCTAGAAGAGTTATGCAAAAAAAAGCTAGAAGCTGATGGACTTGTATTTGATTTCTATGGGAGATATCCCAGTCACAGTGCAGAGTCGGGATCCTGACAAATCTGACAATAAAATCTCATGCATTTATTTCAGGAAATCAGGACTCCCTAGGACAATCACAGAATACTAAGTTGATAAGCAAAAAGAAAGAAAGACAGTTTGGTGTAATGGTTCAGTCATCAGGTTAAAAACTGGGAAAACTATGAATTCGGGTCTTGCCTTAGACACAAAGCCGCTAGGTGATCTTGGGCCAGTCTCTCTCCCTAAGCCCTTGGAAGCAGGCAATGGCAAACCATTTCCAAAAATCTTGCCAAAAGAATGACAGGGACCTGTCCAAGCAGTTGTCAGGAATCAAAAAATGAGTCAAAGATGCAAATATAAATAAAAATAAAAGCAAAGCAGAAGTGCTAAAGCAGAATATAGTACTAAAAGTAAGGTAACTGCAGAAAAAGTTCAGCTAAACTAGAAGGGCAGAACATTGTCCTATGCATAGTCCCAGGTAGATATTCCATCTGTCTAGGTAGATATTCCTTCTGTTAGCACCCAATGAATATTTTTCTTGATACTAATAAAGCAGTGCTCAATTTTTTACAATCTATGAATTAAAAGTATATGGGATGAGAACTGACAAATATACTACCTGAATTTAAAATTTGGACAAAGGCATCAAGATCCTAATTCTCACAATGGATCAATAATGGAGAAGACAAGGGCATTCCAAGAAAGATGTTTTTTTAATTTGATTATACAATGATTTTTGTCTTTTCAGATTGCCACTTTAAACAAAAAAACTTAAAAGATGAATGCACAGGTAGTCCTCAACTTACAACAGTTCACTTAGCGATCATTCAAAGTTATAACGGCACTGAAATAAGTGACTTATGACCATTTTTAAAACCTAAGACTATTGCAACATCCCCATGGTCATGTGATTTACATTTAGATGCTTGCCCACTGACTCACATTCATGAAGGTTGCCTGTTCCTGGCTCACGTGATTCCCTCTTGCCACCTTCAGTCAAGCAAAGTCAACTGGAATCACTTAACAACCGGGTTACTAATTTAACAATTGCATTGATTCACTTAACAAATGGAGCAAAACTCAATTAACAAATTCCTCACTTAGCAACATAAATTTTGGACTTAATTGTGATCATAAGTGGAGAACTACCTGTACTGGGCTCCCTCACTTGCCACTGAAATACAATTATTTGAAAACAATGGTACAGAAAATAAAACAACTATATAATTCAAAAGTGGAGAAGCACACCAAGATTGCATCTTATTTATGTAATAGCACAGGGGTGTCAAACTGAAGTCATCATGCCATCATCACATGACATATCATGACCTTTCTCCCCCTTTGCTAAACCAGATGGGGCTGTGGCCAGTGCATGACACATCTGGCCAATGGGCCGCAGGTTTGACACCCCTGCTTTAGCAGAATGAGAAATTCTATAAAATTGAAGAGTGAAATTGGAATTAAATTTGCTAAGAGAAACAACAACAGTCTTAGATATGGTGGTAATAACACTTTGACGGCTGGAGGTAAAGGAGACTTAATGAATTTCTCAATGATGATGAAAGAACAAAATGCAAATCTAATCATCTAGTTAGTATGAAAAATAATCCTAAACTTATGGTTAACAAGTAATACCAGTTTAGGTGTGACTCATTTAATAACTGTCTTGCTTATCAATCGAAATTCTGATTCCAATTATTGTCATAAGTTGACAATTTTTATTACAATTATTATTTGTCTCCTGTAAGTGGAGACAAAGCTGAAATGTACTCAAAAATTCACAAGGATGATGATTGTAGCCATAAAATAAGCAGACGCTTCCTCGTTGCTAAAGAGAATATGGCAGTTCTACACAAAATATTAAAGTGAAAAGATATCCCTCTGAGAACAAAGTTGTGTGTGTGTATTTCAGTATATATAACCCATTGTCAGCAACCTATTACTAAACCCACGATTCATAGGAAAAAATGTTTCTTTCCAGAAAATATGGCTCTTGAAAGCTGAATCATCAGAAAGGCTAAATGAAGAAAAATGGATTCTTCTGAATTGTGGGTTTAGTAATAAGTTGCTGACAATACTTTGGGTCTCAGGAAGAACTTTCAATATTTGACGGATTAAAAAGATTTATCATAGAAAACACTAGCTAAGCAATTAAAGTTGAAACACTTTGGACATGTAACGTGAAATAAAAGGTCGATGGTGTTCCAATCAGGGGTGAGTACCACCAGTTTGCTCAGGACATACTTCAGGTGTATACACTTGATGCGTACTATGCTTGCATGCGCAGCAGTAAAAAATGCTTCTGTGCATGCGCAGAAGCAAAAAACAACAAAGAACCAGTTTTGGGGCATGGCCGGTCAAGTTACTACCTACTTGGTTGAACCAGTAGGAACCAGTAGGAACCCACCTCTGGTTCTGATGCTTGGAAAAGATGGATTCTTGGAAGAACTGCTAACAATGACTAGATACTGTCACCGTTGACTCAAGCGTGAGCTTACAATGACTCAGAAAGTAATTGCCGGCAAACACTCCGAGCAAACAGTGTCCATGGGTCACAAAGAGTGACTGAACAATTGAACGAAACCAAATAAAAAAATCATCTGAATTTTATGGCTAAACTGAACAGTCAAAATGTGAGAAAATATATGGGCTCCATTCTAGCAATACTGAATCGAATCTTGCATTGCTCATACTTACCGTTGCTCTGCAATCAGTTAACTTGTCCCCTAAATAGTAGCATGTGTATTCTAAGCGTGAGCATGCGCTTTTGACTATTCTGTATATCTACCAATGTATGAAATAACAATTAAAATGTGAGCCCCACTTTCCTTGCTTCCTAGATGTTTCATGGCTACTATTATTAGCATTAATTAAACATTTAAACTAACCCTAACCGTCAAAACCGGCTGCAGTGATTACATTTAAAAGTAAGCACACATTGAAAATGGAAAGAACAGTTTTCCACAGTTCTAGTGCAAGAACAATTATTCATCTGTATCCTATGTCGGAGAACATCTTTCTTTCAAGTAATTATATCTTCTACTTAAGCAGCAAAGAAGGGTGCATATAAGGGGTTATTTTTGGGAGGCCTGAATGAACAGTGACTGGAACCAACTCACTTCCTTTAAACTCTGGTGAATGTGCTTCAGGCCACCTGAACAAAGGACAAAATGAATGCACGAAAGATAAAACAGATGAGAAAGATCAGTACAATGAGTAAAGCAGAGAAGAACAGCACTTCTGTCAAGGGGGTAACCGGGAATTCTATTTCTTAAATATGTTTTCAAGCTAAGTTTAACCTTTGGTAGCCTCAAGGTTTTCTTGGCAGCATTATTATTGTGTTGTGCTGGGATCACTTCCCACTTCCCAGTCTCTATTGATTATTCAAATTTAGTTCAACAAACCTCCTCTGACTACTCACATGTAGGTGAGGGCCTTACTATTAGCTAAACCAGCCCCCCCCAAAAAAGGATGAATTTTTCATGGATAAATGTGAGAAACACCTGCTTGTTCTGCCTTACCTGATTATTACCATAACATTTGAGATGAACTTTACTTGAAGAAGCACATCTCACATTTATTGTTCCTTGTTTTTATAGGTGCACAAAATGGCAAAAGCTTACTGCAAGAGATGCTACACCAAACTGTTTCAACCAAGTTAACAATTTTGCATTAAGTCAGGCAGTGGGGTGTTATGATTGAAGCAAATGGAAACATATAATATAATGAATATTTTAATAAATGTTTTCAGTTGATTTCACTAATGCAGCAGAGATGAATGTGTCAACACAAACCAGAGCTTCAAAACTCATATGCTATTATGGCAAAGCTGGAATTACACTATTGCAGTGAAGTAAGATGATCTAAATTTGTACTTAATGTGCTATATATTGTTTTTAAAAGAAAATTGGGGGAGGGGAGGAATTAACATATTTGGAAGTAGTTAGAAGTTGAAAATATAGGTAGTCCTCAACTTACAACCACAACTGAACCCAACATTTCGGCTGCTGAAACAATTGTTAAGTGAATTTTGTCACATTTTATGACTTTTCCTGCCATAGTTGTAAAGTGAATCACTACAGCTAATAAGTTGGTAACATGATTGTTAAGTGAATCTGACTTCTCCATTGACTTTCTCATCAGAAAGGTGAAAAAGGTGATCACATGATCCCGAAAACTGGTGATAAATATGAGCCAGTTGCCAAGCACCTGAATTTTGATCATGGGGATGTTGCAATGGTTGTAAATGTGAAAATTGGTCATATGTTACTTTTTCCTATGTCGTCGTCACTTTGAATGGTCACTAAATAAATGGTTGTAAATTGAGGATTGCCTGTATTACATAAAATCTGATGACCAAACAGCATTGGAGGAAAGGACACAGAAAGGTAATGAAAAAATGTTCAATGTTAAATTAATATAAAAACAAGAAGCCAGGTGGTGATATATGCAATATATCTGTTCTTTTCTTTTAGCTAGGAACTGAATAGAACAAGGAAAATGTTCCTGGTTCATGAAGAAAAAGCGGGAATGAATATTTACATAGAAATGAAAAACAAATGTCTATGAGAGCAAATAAAAGTAAACAGACTGTAATCTGATTTTAGCCAAATATTTGCAAGAGATTTGCCATTTTTATGAGTTTAAATTATGAGCTCATTTTAAATTATCAGTGTTCACAATAACAATGCAAGGGGGCAGGGGGTATGCATGGTAAAAGGACATCAAACTTTGGTTCTGATTATAACACTGGATCACGTAAGTGCACAATTATTTGGTAATACTGTAAAGTGAAACACAGATGCAATTGCTAAGTGAGTAATGCTACATTTATATGATCTCTCTTAGGCAATATAGAGATTAGAATAGCCTACAATCTAGTCTGTGGTTAGTGATGCTTATAGCTGGATAGATGCATATTAATATATCCATTTATTTCACAACAGAGACTTGCCACTTGTAATCCAACAATTGTCTTTGAAATAAATGCCAAACACAGTTATAGTTCAAGGCATATAATGACCAAATGCCACATTTTCACAGGAGAGGAAAGGTCTGATTATTGATAACTGGGACAGGATAGAATGATCATATTATAATTTTTGAATTCAGTGACATATCAAGCTGAATAAATAACTGATGTCTTTCTATGTTACCTTCCAGTTGCTTCTTGAAACAGGTGAAAGTGTAACTATAGGTTTCCTTTTTAAAGTCTCAACTTTAAAGCAGTAGTGGGATTCAATTTTTTTTTACTACTGGTTCTGTGGGTGTGGTATGGTGGGTGTGGCATGGCTTGGTGGGCATGGCTTGGTGGACGTGGCAAGAGAGGGGTACTGTAAAATCTTCATTACCTCCTCACTCCAGGAGAAGGTTACTGCAAAATCCCCATTTCCTCCCGATCAGCTGGGACTCAGGAGGCAGAGAATAGATGGGGGTGG
>JAPKID020001678.1:0-14397 GCA_026931265.2 Tropidonophis doriae
CTCCAAGGTCCCTTCCAACTCTGCTATTGTATTATTGTATTACAGTAGGTAGGTAAATAGGGGAATAGATAGAGAGGAAGAAATACAGTAGGTAGGTAGGTAGGTAGATAGAGGGATACAGAGGGAGAAATACAGTAGGTAGGTAGGTAGGTAGGTAGATAAGTAGGTGATAGAGAAGGAGAAATACAGAAGGTAGGTAGGTAGGTAGGTAGGTAGGTAGAGGGAGAAAGGAAGAAATACAGTAGGTAGAGGGATAGATAGAGAGGGAGAAATACAGTATGTAGGTAGGTAGGTAGGTAGATAGGGGGATAGATAGGGAGGGAGAAATACAGAAGGTAGGTAGATAGGTAGAGGAATAGAGAGAGAGGGACAAATACAGAAGATAGGTAGATGGAGGGATAGATAAGCCAAGATTAACACCAACAGTAATACAATAACAATCCAGAAGCAAACAATAGCCCTATCAAGGAACTGTC
The DNA here is from genome assembly GCA_026931265.2 of Tropidonophis doriae. Taxonomy (NCBI): domain Eukaryota; kingdom Metazoa; phylum Chordata; class Lepidosauria; order Squamata; family Natricidae; genus Tropidonophis; species Tropidonophis doriae. The sequence continues at coordinate 477 of JAPKID020001678.1, forward strand.
AACTCAGGCAAACAAGGTAACAGTTAAACCATAGCCTAATCAAGGAACCAAAAGAAGACTTCCACCAGCACTGACAGGAAAAACCACTAGTATATGAAAAAGAGAGCAAACCCCACTCCTTCCCAGCACTGATGATGTTACCTAGTTGGCCAGGGAACTGTCTCCAAAAAAAAAAAAAAATTCAACTAAGCTCAGAGAGTACCAAGGCCTCCATAATACAGCCAGAAGTTAAAAACGGGGGTTTTCCCTGTAGAATCCCCACGTTGGAATTCAGGAGTGTTTACATTTTTAGCAATTTCAATATGTGACTGATTTCAGAGACAATTCTTCTATTTTTTTCCCCCATGATTCTTATAAATTCACAGTAAGTACAAATACCAGCAAATACCAGCAGCACAGCCGCAGTATCAAGGGAGAACTGCCTTGCAAAAATTAATATTAAAAAAGTAGACAGCACAAAGAATACAGCAAATACACCCTGCATGTTTTGCAGCCCAGATATGATACTCCTCTTACAAACATTTAATTTTTCTAAGAAAAAAGGATGACACCTTTTGTGCAAGGATTTTAAAGCTTGAGAAAGGATGCTTATCCTCTGTTCTTAGATGATGCAAGATGTCATCTTTTGGAAGCTGGGAAGATCTACCTCTTTGGCCAGGCATTGGGATATGACAGAAGTGAACTGTACAAAATAAATTAGATTTGTCAGATGTCATCAGGCTATAGAGGGCTCGGTTGGTCACATTTATTCTGTTATTTATTGAATATCCAATGTGAACTGCCTAGGATTTTCATATGTAAGATGGGAGCCATGTATGTTTTTTAAGCAACTAAATAAATAAATGAACTTCTTATTCATTCCCTCAAATAACTACCTCCTAATAGTCACCCATTTTGGGCAAATATGTCATAAAGATAAATTCTAGGTTCAGACATTTAATCCTACCAAGATATTTAACTGTATTTAATGAAATCTGAGTCATGTGTATACAATCTGTTTTTCAATCCGAATGTCAGGATTCCAATTAACAACCCCAATGAAAAAAGACTCCAAGGCTTGAGTTTCCTCAAAGTTCCATTTTATTAGAGATGTCATATTGGCACATCTGGGAAACCCCAAATCTGAAAGTTTCCAGGTTTTGCCCACCCAAAAGAAAGTTCAAGCCCCTGCCCAGGAGCCACATATCCATCACATGATTCAATCAGGCACTGTCCAAAACTGGAGATACTTCCCAGTCATACCATCGCAGCTGCAGGTCAAGATGTCCTTGAGTCTCTGAGAAAAGAATGTTATTTTCAGTATATATCTCCCATACTCCATCTAATCCCCCCTCCCATTTTCCCACAATACAAATTGTGGAAGGGCTGAAGGCCCAATGTAAAAGATGGCTTCCAGGTCTGACACCTGAGTCCTTAAAGACTGTTCTTCATTCTCTAATAGTAGTGATCCTGTTCATTACTGTAGAGTATTCTGTGGAGTATTACCTGCAATCGAATTTAAGCCTCACTATATATGATGAGATCAGGCCTAATGATTGAAGTCTATCCTTTTGATTTATGCATGTGAAATAGGAAGAAATACAAATGCTCTAAAGTAGTTTGGCACCACATTAGATCTATGATTTGGTCCAGGACTCTTCCTGGTCACTTATCCAAACACAAAACTCTTAATTATGGACTATTCAAGAGAATAAAAACACTTTTAGTAGAACTTCCACCTGCAACATGCTTGTTGCAGATGTATAAAATGAGTATCTAGTGAAATACTTATAAAAATCCTCCTTGGTTAATTTTGTCACAAGTGTCAACAATATTTAAAAATAACAGGAAAATTAAATTTGTTTCTCCATATATTTAGAGAGACTAAAGCATGAGGCAATTAAAATATGCTATGATTTAATTAATCTAATGCATAAATAGCACAAATGTAATTTTAAAAAACTTGGTTGCTATGTCAGGTTTTTGTTTTTTTTTCATTTTTTTGCTGCATTATGTAACAATTTGAAAAATAAAAGGCTTTATGGTTCTTAAATTTTCTAAATGCCTGGTGCTGCAGAGATGCAATGAAAACCTCAGATTTTCTGTCTAAATCTCTAAGTTAAGGAATTTAGTACAACCTGAAAAAAATCTGCTGGAAACAAATCTGAGCTGCAAAAATTAGAATGCAGCAAGCAGACAAGAGAAGTCTAATTCTGTCATAGAATAATTCTCTAAGTAGCCTTATAGTAAACTAGATCCAGAACTTCAATAATATAGCCAGAAGATGTGCAAAACACTAAGCTGTCACACAGATCAGGGCTGGTATTGCAATTCTGCTTATTTAATCATGTCTTTCGTTCAGGTACTCAAGACAGTATATCAGTGGTGGGTTCCGGCTCCCATCATAACCAGTATTCTGTGACTGGGCTGTCCACTAACCACATGCACATGTGCTTACACACGCATGCGCATCACCACCCTGCAACACTCCAGCTGCTTGGTGGAGCATTGCATAGGCGCCGTACGCTGCGTGCGTATGCGCAAATGCCCCGGTCAGCTCAAATAGAGGTAAGGAGAGCAGGCCGGGGGGGAGGGTGTGTTAGGCCCTCTGCAGCACCGTACCGGAACAGTGGCTGCAGCTCCCAACATCCCACCTCTGCAGTATATATAACATTCACCTCTTGTTATTTTTTTCCTCTAGAACTATCCTGTGAGGGAAGTTAAGCTGAGAGAAATGACCGACTTGGTTATTTAGATGAGTATTTTCCCTCCTGAAAAATCAGCAGCTCTGACTCTGTCTGGCAAGGTCTTTGAGTCAAGCTGGAGGAAGCAGTTCCAGGGAGGAATGTTAATGAGTGCCTGGGAGGCTCAAGGTCTCTTTTTATAAATGACTCCTTCTTTATTTTAAGGCAGCCATAATGAAAAGAGCAGTCACTTCCAGGTAGGTTACCTTCCCTGAACAAACCAACCTAGTAGTATAAGCACAGTAGCAGGACGTATTGAATTTGCTTCAAAATGAACATCATTTCATTATGCCTACGACTTTCAGGATGCGGTATTAATCCTTAAGGAGAAGTAACAGGCACCGTGTGCTTACACAAACTCTTGGGAGACGCTGCTCTGTCTTCCACCAAGCTTAAAAGGACTGCATTATGTCATATTAGGATGCACGTTTTGTGACACCTTAATGCCACTGGGTTTGCAGCTGTTATAAATAATGATCAACTTGCCAGATCAATTCAAAGAGGATAAAATCATGCTGCATTTATCTATACACATTAAGGCATCAGTTTAAGAACCGCGTGTTGAGTGGTCTCATGGTGCATGTCTGAAAAGCTCCTGTCCTTCCCCACCACCATCCTCTGGTAGCCCTTCTTACAAAGAATAACATGGATTTTTTTTGCTCCGATCTAAGCCTGCCTAGAATTAAAGGTGGGTTCCTAACGGTTCAGTCGAACCGGTAGTAACTTGGCAGTCTGGGTCACTGAGACCAGCAGCAACCCAGGCCTATCACGTCCCCAAACTGGTTCTCTTGGTGGTTCCATAGGCACTGCCATCTTCTTTTTGCCTTCTGCACATGCACAAAGCAATTTTTCTTGCACTGTGCATGGCCACGCAGCATGCATCCTTGAGCAAACCAGCAGTAGCGGCAGCCGGAACCCACCTCTGCCTGGAATGTTCAGAGGATGGCATAATGATGAAGATGAAGATGATGATGATAATCATCATCATCATCTTACAAAAACCTAAAGATTACAAAAAGATTAAAAACTAACCACTATGTAAAAATTTATGCTATACTTTTAATATTTAATATTAAATATTGGCTATTTTTGCTTATATCTAAGTTACTTCTTCTGTTATTTTTAATTAGTCTCTGAATTCTTTTTGTAAAAACTTTATTCCAAATGTTTGATTCTGCCTTGCTATATATGTGTCCATATGTAAGGGAGCCATTTCTTTTAATCATAATAATAACAATAATAATACCAATTTTGCTATTGCTGCATATTCGCCTTGTATTGTTGGCAGAGTGTAGCTTTTTCAATTTGCTCCTAGTTCATTCAGGCCATTATCAGCATATGTTTTAATAAAGCATGATCCTCTTAATTTGTATTTTCTGGAATTATTCCCATGGAAAATTTAAGCAATTCACTTTGAATTTTATTTTTAAAATAAAATTCATTTTATTTTTAACATAAAAAACATTTTAACATTTTTTGAATATTATAATCTATTTCCATCCAATATGAGATTTGTGGTAAAATGCTCCTTCTGCAGTATGGCATTCCCAACATTTTTTATTTGTCCGTCTTATTCGCAGACTTTTACTTTATCTGTAAAACATTTTAGACCAATTCCCCCTCTGATTATTGTTTGGAGAGAAAATTTATTTTTTTCTCAGATGTTTTCACTCAGATTTTCCCAGAAATAATCGCATACGATTACTTTTTTGAATTTTTGCATCCACTTTATCATGTGATTTTTAATTTGTTTTGTCATATTCATCCCACATGGACTATTTCACAATCATTAAGTTGAGCACGTAATATGGAAGAATAATGACCAGAACTTAAGCTATGGTCTAAATACCTAGAAAAAGTCTGTATCTTAGTTCCATCATTTCTTAGTAACCCATTCATTGGTCGTATAGGTGCTTAGAGTAGAAGTTTGAAAAAGCATTGAGGAAAAAAATAATAAAAATAAAGTTTAATGTATTATTAAAAGGAGATGATATATAATCAGTGCCACTCTCTAAAGCTAAAAAGTTGAGGGACAATATATGTTATTTTTATTCTACAGTCTTTGACTTTCAACCATTTCTTTAGCTACAGTTCGAAGGTACAACAGCATTGTTACTTATGACCATTTTTCACACTTACAACTGTTTCAGCATGTTCCATGGTCACATGATCAAAATTCAGACACTTGGCAACTGATTCCTATTTATGACGGTTGCAGTATTCCAGGGTCATGTGATCACCTTTTGCAACAAGCAAAGTCAATGGGGAAGACAGATTGACTTAACAACCATGTTGCAAACTTAACACCTGCAGTAATCCACTTAACAACTGTGATAAGAAAGGTTGTAAAATCGGACAAATACTCACTTAACTGTCTTGCTTAGCATAGTAATTTTTGGGCTTTGTTGTGGTCATAACTCAAGAACCACCTGTAGTACATTGTAAGTCAGGTGACTTCTGTATGGTTTGATCAACACATTCGTAAGAAGAGCTATTATCAGTCATATCAGTCAGCTGATAATATATCACTTTTAATTTGGATTTCAGTTACTAGTGTGGACAATATCAATGTCTACCACACGAGGGCACATTGAAACAACTTATCATGGAAATGTAGATGCAACACTAGATATGGGGGCTACTTACTTCCTAAGTAACCAGTGGTTTCTTACTTATAATAATAAAAGATAATAACAGAAACAAGAGATGAGAGAAGTAAATTGCTATTGGAAAAATTATCCTTGAAAAGAGTGAACCGTTCGTCTCCAACCTCACAAGAAAAATATATATATGCAAGGACAAATAATTGTGCGCATAGAGAGTTCAGTGAATCTTGTTTCATTAATTATTTGTAGCCTTGGATTGGTTTTGAGGTAAAGATTCTTGTTTGAGTGTGTTAATTAAACTTTAATGTAGTCTGGCCATCTTCCTGTGAAGATCTATTGATATATTAGGCTATAAAGTTCAGAAGCACTATCCTCTACAAGGATTTTACACCAGTTTGAAACAGCTCCATCCCTCTGGATAGGCTGCATCTACAAGTAGCATCCATCCATTTCTAGCTTAGTGGCCATATATATTGGAAACTACCGTAACATTAACATTATTACATTTAATGAAATTTACATTATTTACTGTAGTTAATAAACTAATTATGAAACTAATTTCTAACTAGCTAACAAATCAGATAATGAAGTGCCCTCAAATTCCAGAACACAGCATTTGGTTTTTAATTAATAAAGTATTTTTTAAATGCCGCCTTCTGAAACGTAAGAGTGCTTGATTATCGGATTTGCACAACTGGGCCTTCTGGACTCCTGATTCTAGCAAATCTTGGGACAAGAGAAAAGCTTTGATCCTTTTCAACGTTTTCCCATTGGAACCACTGGGCTTGATTTCCACACAACCAGGCAAGCGCACTGAACTTGAAACAAGGCATGAAGGAAGGGAGTGAAAGCCATTCATTTTACATCCTCTTTGTAGGAAGGGATCTTTGTTAAAAATTGCAGTAGCTCAGAGAAGGATGATGGGTTTGGCTTCTTCATCTCGCCATTTTGATCGTCTTGAAGGAAAACTCTATGGTCGCCAGGAGTTCAAAACAACTTGATGACACATAACCAATTATTATTATTTTGTATTTTGAGGCTGGTGGGTGTGAAGGCAATCAGAGATCATCATCAAACTGCTTTTGTGGGCCTGATATCTAGAAGTAAAAGGAGCATGGACATGCTCTTTTTTGAGGTAGCCACAAACGAAGTTCAGTGGTATTTTCTCATAGCAAATAGAAACTGATCAAGGAGAGATTCAACCGAGAAAGAAGGGGAATCTTTCTGAGAGTGACAACAATCAACCAATGGAAAAGCTTTGCTTCAGAAGTTGTGGGAGCTTCATCATTGGAAGTTTTCAAAGAGACTGGACTGCCATCTGTCAGAAATGGCATGGGGTCTCCTGCTTGGGCGGGGGGAGGATTGGATTAGATTGCCTACAAGGTGCCTTCCAACTCTGTTGTTCTCTAGTTATTCTGTTACTAAATAGGCTAACTGTTGCAACTTACCTTTCTTCATGCATTATAGGGGGACTTCACATTGGGAATTGTTGATAAGATTAATAACAGATCCTCCCCCCTCCCTGTGCCATCCTATTGCCTCCCTCCCCATCTTTCAGTTAGGGTTGAGTATTTATATTTTTTAAGTATTTTATTTGTATTGTGTATAGGTTTTGTACAGTTTTACCCTTTTAGCTTGGTAAGCCACCCAGAGTTATTGTGTTAAGATGGCAGCCAATAAATGAATAAATAAAAATAAAAGTAAATTGCTAACTTCTGGTTCCAATCTCATAAAAGGCTACTCCCAAATTGTTCTGCTTATCTAAGGATGGCTGAACATTTCTTTGGTTTGCATTTTAATCTAAAGTTAGTTGTAAGAGGTGCACGAACACCACACCTACTGAGCATTGGTGGGTTTCTATTATTATTACTACTGGTTCGCTTGTGGACACATGCGCACAATGTTTCTGCGAATGCGCAGAAGCGTCCAAGTGGGTGGGTGGATCCTCCCACTACCAGTACTACCGGTTTGCCCTATCTGGGCCAAACTGGCAGCAACCCATCTCTGCTACCGAGAGACCATTCAAATACCACACATATTGACAATTCCATCCAGCAAGCAGTATATTTCTGATGATGGCTGAGAAGCAGGAAACATTTCCTTCCTCCATCTCCTTGCTGGCTCCTTTATTTCAATCTTGGCTTTGAGAATGCTAGCAGCTGCTCTGACAGCCACTCCAAACAGACTACTTGATTGATCATAGAGAACAAGAGCACCTGCTAAGATCCACAGGGCCAGAGTGGCAGTTTTAAGAGCCACTCTAGCCTCCACTCTGAGGAGGCTCCATTGTTGAACTTGAGCACCTGTAGAAGCCTGCAAAACAAGCTCTCAAGGACTACATTCAGCCTACAAAGTGCACCTTGCCACTCAGTACTGTTTTAGCATCCAGTTCTGTATTGATGCATGCCATTTTAAAAATTTCAGAGGCACTTCCCAGTTCAAAAGACACATACAAAGCTCACAAAAAAAGACATTTAAAAAAAACACAAAAAAACCCCAAGGGTGTTAGGTGAAGATATGGTCCAACTTTTTCATCCTCACAAAAATGAAAATCAAACGCCTATTCATTTGCATGCAGGCTTTATAAAGAACAGGTGTAGGAATGGAGTGGGACAAGATTAAGGCTGGAGAAGAATTCAGAAAGTGGGGAAATAGGATTTTCTGCATTTTGCACATGCCTGCATTTAAGCCTTCTTTGGCACACTTCACCATGGCTAGAAAGTGAGGTGTGTCTCTGTGCTATGTCCACATCCACAAATGCTTCTGCAAAGAGAGAACGAGAGATACGGAATTAAAAGTCTTTCTCCATCTTTTCCCAGGAAGCCCAGAGCCCAACTGGGAATAAGTCTCAGGACTGCACCAGACAACTATCAAGACTGGAGACAGAACAGCAGGCTGCCCTATCAAGCCTAATTCATCTCTGTAAAGTCAGAGCCAAAGGGCAAAGGAAAAAGCTGCCGGTGGCTTTTTTCCAGCGTTCTCACACTGAACTCCATCATTAACCGCTTTGCTACTGGCTCCATTAAGTCCACTCCCCTGGAGCAAAAACACGCTGGCTACACTGTGGGGTTGGCCTGTTTGGAGGAGTCCATTTTCAGCCCCGTTCAGGGGTTTGCAATTTTAGAGCCTCGCAATTCACCGAGGATGAAATCTGCCAAAAGTGTCCTTTGGGTTTTTTTGTCGCTGCTCTCAAAATAAAAGTTATTGCACTAGTTGACAGAGTTCATCTTTCTGTAAATCCCAGAGGCTGTTCTCAGAAACAAGCGGCTCTGCTCCTTTACTCAGAGCAGTTAAAAGTTGCCACAGGAAACACAATGATCGGCAGTGACGTTACAGGTAGCCCACATTTAACGACAATAATCAGCACTGGAATCTTTATCGCTAAGCAATGTAGTCAGAAAGCGAGACATCAGATAACTATTCCCATTGCTGTCATTAAATGAGAATCACACATTGTTAAGCAAGAGCGTCCTCGCAGCTTCTTCCTGCCCACTTCCAATAGGTAAAATCAATGGGGAAGCCAACAGGATGTCACAAGTATATGTGTGTATGTGTGTGTGTGTTTCAGTTCGTTACAATGAATGAATCTGGAACTGTATGTTGCCACTGATCAAAACTGTATTCAGATATTGATGTGGAAGTATGTTAATAGAAATATCTAAAAAAAAAAAAAGACAACAACTTATTTAAATTCTGTAGTAAACAAAGGGCTTCGCAATCAAGGTGGCCATTATCCCTTGCATATTTATCCAGATGTAACCCTTGTTTTGTTCAATATTCTTTTGAAAACATTTTTAGGATTGCAGTCGTAATTATTTTATTGCTACCTTGATATTTAATTTAAATGTGCACAGCTTTCTATTTTCAACGCAAAGCATAAATTAACTATCCGTATGTAGAAAAACAATAAAAATAAAATAGTGCAATTCCAGGAATGCTTTCTGGAAACCCATTTCTTCTAAAGTCAGCAAGGAGAAGGTTAGCCATGGGGAGTGTTCCATAGCCACTGTTTCTGCTAAGTAACAATGTTTAATTCTGGCTACCCTCATCTTCTGGGAGTCTACAATCATGACAACTTTATCCCTTATTGGCTTAATAGGTAGGGCTGATAGTGCTTAGAGAATGCAGTTACCTAGCTGCAAGTCATAAAAAGCTGGATAGGTTAAAAACAGAACCTTAACCCTGACTGGAACTAAATTAGCAGCTATTGGAAGTCCTGTAATATCACAGTTGGCTGCTCATGTTGGATGCCAATTAATTCATGGGCTGCTGCATTATGGACCAGTTGTTCCTTCTAAGTAGTCTTGAAAGCTAGCCTTCATTGCTTGTATAGGGAACATTCCAGGAGTCTGTCTGGATGAGGATCTGAGTAACTATAGCCATATCTTCCTGCATCAGTTAATTAGAACAGAAGTCCAGAAGACCTCAAAACGCAAAACTGAAATGTATGTATTAATTAAATTTACGGGTCGCTGTGGTTTAAAGACACTGAGCTTGTCAGCTGGAAAGTTGACAGCCAAGGTTCGGGATCCAAGTGCCATGGGATGGGGTGAGCTCTCATTCCTTCTCCAGCTCCTGCCACTTAACAGTTTGAAAGCATGAAAATGTGAGTAGCTAAATAGGTACCACTTCAGTGAAAAGGTAGTTCCACGCACTTCAGCATATAGTCATGCTGGCCACATGACCACAGAAAGGGTCTTTGGATAATTAAAGGTAAGCACTGTCCCATAGAGTCAGACATAACTGGACAAGGGAAACCTTTACCTTTTAATTAAATTTATACTTGTGCCCATCTCACCAAGTGTGACTGGAGGCAGCACAGAAATGTAAGACCATTTGGGAAAGATTCAGGGTCTACTCCTATATTTTTGGGGCTCTGGCCAAAGAAACAAATGACAATCATAGCTGGGGAACTCTAGAAGCACACAAAATATGGACTGTTGGTCACATTCTCTTTGACCATGATTGTAAAGTAAAGTTGATTGTAAAGCCTACAGAGGTATCTTCAGCAATAATCAGCACAATGTGGTAGAGAGGCATCTCATTTTGGGTGGTGGCATATTCATGGTTAAAATCTGTCTTGCAGGAGTTCAACTCTAAAGTGTAAGGTATTTGTGTGAAAGAGTACCAGATGCGAGCAGAGGAAATTGAGAGAAAGGGTAAGGGGCAATTCAATTTTGGCTGAAAGGAACTGATTGCTGACTGAAATAAGATCTTTCAAGCTAAGAAGTTCTCCCTTTATGTTCTCGGTGCTGCAGTGACATTTTGCTTTGCTGAGAAGCAAGTATGTGGATGTGTTCCAGATGTCTAGGGAAGAGTCATTAAAACCAGTCCTGCATGAGAATTCATTCAATCTCAAAGCGACAGGAGCAAAGAATAAGTTGCAAGCTTCCTCACAGTTAGATTGAGAGATACACCACATCTCCACCTTATCTTGATGTCAACACATTGGGCATTCCAGAGCTAAAGCCTGCAGTATAAATGTTATTAGGTATATACCAGTGGTGGGTTGCAGGTGGTACACGCCGATATGGGCATACTGGAGCCTGCCTAAGCTCTTTATCTGTCTTTTAAAGCTTTTGGCGCTTCTGCGTATGCACAAGGTGCCTACAGCATCTGTGTGACACTTCGCGAAGCAGCTGGAGTGTTGCGGAGTCGTCACTGCAGGAACGCACGTCCATGTGGATGATGCCTCTCCCGTTCCAACCATACCGTAACCCACCACTGGTATATACCTATCTGTTAGGTATATAGTTATTGATCATAGGTTTCTGGATATTAAATGAGCTAATGTCAAATGATATGAATAGGTCAACCTTGGAGTAGGTGCTTTCCTAGTTGGGCTTTCTCGGTTTAAGCAACTTGCAAATCAGTACACTGAATTGGCTTCCTTTGAAAGGTCTACATTGGTAGCATTAATTGATTTTAAACCCTACATCAGGGGTGTCCAACCTTGGCAATGTTAAGTAAGACCTGTGGACTTCAACTCAGGCTGACTGGGGAATTCTGGGAATTGAAGTTCACAGGCCTTAATGTTGCCAAGGTTAGATGCCCCTGCATTACAGCCTCCTGCTGATAAATATTTACCTTCTCTCTTTGTGCATAGTGTTCATAGTTCCAGAACCTATGGCATGGTCTAGAAAGTTACATGGCCAGGTTGACAGTCTGCCATCTCCAAGTTTTTGTGATTTTTAACATTAATTTGGGATCACCGAGATTGGCGTCTATCTAAAATTTGGGAGCTTCACAATACAAAGAAACGAAATATTTTTCTAGTGACTACATCACTAGATGAGACGAGCCAGGGAAATGTATGTGTAGGATAAGTAGCAATGACAGCATTATTGACTGCATAGTGTATATTCTCTCTCTGTCTCTCTAACTTTCTCTCTCATAACAGACTAGAAACTTGGAGATAGTGAGTTCAAGTCCTGCCTTAGACATGAAATCTGGCTGGGTGACTTGGGCCAGTCACTCTCTCTCAGCCCAACCGACTTCATGGGGCTGTTATTATGGGAAAAAGAGGAGGAGGAAGGTATGTTGGATTTGGTCATCACCATGTCTTATTTGTAAAAATAATGGAGAAATATAAACAAATAAACAAACAAACAAATAAATGTAAACAAGTAAGTAAGTAAGTAGGGACACAGTAGCTCAGTGGCTAAGATGCTGAGCTTGTTGAATAGAAAGTTCAGCAGTTCGAATCCATAGCACCACGTAATGGAGTGAGTTCCTGTTACTTCTCCCAGCTTCTGCCAAACTATCAGTTTGAAAGCATGTAAAAATGCAAATAGAAAAATAGGGACCACCTTTAGTGGGAAGGTAGCAGCATTCCGTGCGCCTTTGACATTTAGTCATGCCAGCCACATGACCATGGAGACATCTTTGGGCAGCGTCTTTGGACAGTGGTGGCTCTTTGGCTTTGAAACAGAGATCAGCACCGCGCCCTGTTAATCTTCCCCTAGTCAGGAACGATTAACACATATGTGCAAGGGGGAACCTTTACCTTTACCTAAGTAAGTAATAGGCAAGACAGGCATTGGCTATGATAAATATTTCTGCAGCCTGTATTCCTGTCAAATCTGGATGCAGAAATTAAGTCATTCCACTTCAGCTAGCCGACGTGGATCATTACCTGAGTCACTTTTGCAAATTCAGTTATTCATACACATGAAACAGACAAATTCAAACCTGCCAGCATATCTTACTCACCCACCTACCCACCCTCTCTCTCTCTCTATATATATATATCTGTATGCACAGAAATGTTAATTTTTTTTCATGCAGATCACACAAGGAGTCCGCTTCACATATTTTGCATTAGAGAATGCTTAACTGAAAGGCAATATACGTCTCTGTGGGTAGATAAAAAGAAGTATGCTGTAAAAGCTGCTTCAGAGATAATAATAGTAGCAGCAAGACAAAGGGACTCTGCCACCTTCTGGAGATTAGCAGCAGTGAAGTTGAATTTTACCCCTTATTCAGCAGAGTCAAACAAGGCACACTTTATGCCAAAGAAACACCATCCCTTCTGATTCATACAGGAGGCTGATCACCTTATCCTATAGGCCTGTATCGTTTTGGAGGTACTTACATTAATACTTAATTCAGAGAGATTGGAAAAAGAAACCATAAGGTATCTCTATTCTCACAGCACTGATCAAGAAAAATGTTTATCAGGAGGTCCCAGGTTTGGCTTCATTTTTTATTTATATTGATATATGGACTCAGTTTTGAAATCTGGTGGAATCTGATTTGTGATATGGCTTACCCTTATTCCACCTTGGAGAAGACAAACAAAACAATTATCATTTGCCTCCTAACAGCAGATCCATGCAAAGTGTTTGCGCCGAAAGTAGTTCGAACAAAGGGACTCTGATAAAGGCAAACAAGCAAGCTTCAGGGCTTGCCACTTCAAACGGGGCTTAATGCCACACTTCTGGTGGAAAAATATACTCCATTTATCACGTTTGTTGGGAAATAGCCTCTATGTCTTTGATAAATTGCCATCGGGTTTCCTAGATTGACAAATTACACGTCAGTGCTAGCGTGAGAATAAGAAGCAACACAACAGCATCCTTCGCAACAGTGATACTTCGATGTGAGACAAAGATGCCAATTACTTTATATCAATGCTATACAGGGGCTACAGGGGTGCTATTTAACCAAACAAATACCATCAATATTCTATCACCTGACTACGCTAACCCCCATTTTAGCAAAGGGGGGGAAAGTCATGATATGTCACGTGATGACAACATGATGATGCGACTTTGACACCCCTGCACTAAGGAATCATGGATGAATTACAATTATTTTTTAAACAAATCAGCATAATGTATACGTAATATATTATTCTTGTCAAAGGCCCTCCTCTTTGCGCTCTTAGTATCTCATCTCTTGTTGATCTTTTTATAAATTTAATGTGTATTTCTCTGGGTACATTATTTATCCTGGCATATACTGAATTGATTCTATAAATCAAGTCAATATTCCCCCAAATATATTCCTTACTTTTTTTTAGTATATTCTGCTAAGATTGTAGCCATTAAATCTTTTAAATTCTCATTATCTGACTCAGGGACATTCTGA
>JAPKID020001679.1:0-14394 GCA_026931265.2 Tropidonophis doriae
AAGCAACTCCTCTGCCACCCCCCCCCCAATTCCCCTGCTGCCTTCCCCAAACACCTGCACCATTGCAAATGCAGCCTGCTGTTTGGGTGGGAAATGCCTGAAACACAATAAAGCCCACCCACTCACCTCCTGCTGGCAGGCTGGGGTGAGAGGAGAGGCAAAGAAGCCAGAGGGGAGCCGATCCAAGCCTTCCGAAAGAAAGGGGCTAGGGGAAAGAGTGTGTGCGCCAGCAAGGCTCTTTGCCTGGCTTCCTGCCTCCTCCTGTGGTCTCCTCACTGTTTGCTTGTGCTCTCCCTCCTCAAGTGTAGTTTGATTACAGGCAGAGCCACTGTTGCCTTTTCAAACTTGTAATCAGTGAAGCTGGGCTTATATAGTTTTATGCAGAGAGAGAGAGAGTGGATGGGGGCTTGGGGAGGAAGTCACTACACTTGGGGAGGGAGAGCATCAGCGAGGAGATCACAGGAGGAGGCAGGAAGTCAGGCAAAGAGCCATGCTGGAGCACACACACTTTACCCCAGCCCTGGAAGGATCCAGCCCAGCTACACTGATTACAGGTTTGAAAAGGCAATGTGGCTCTGCCTGCAATCAAACTACACTTGGGGAGGGAGAGCACAAGCGAGCCAGAGTCCTTCCCTCCAGTCTTTGCCCAAAGCCCCACACAGCATCAGCCCCACACAGCATTCCTCCCCCTCCCTCTGACCCACATGTACTTTTTCCAGCTGCTTCAGAGAGGACTTCAACTCTGCTCTTGCCTCAGGTCCTCTGAAGAAGCCCCGCCCAAACGAGTGCCCTCTACTGTGAGGCAGGAGAACTGCGTGCCTCACCTACCTCAGGAATTTTTAGGCTTTTAAGCCTCTGCTTAACTCTGCTCTAGTGATCATAAAATGCCTAAAAATTCAGACTAGATGAGGCACACAGTTCTCATAGTAGAAGGTGCTTTTTAGAGGCTTTTTTAAACAGTTAAGCAGAGTCATCCATGGTGAGGCAGAAACTAGCTCAGCCTGACCTCAGCTCTCGCCTTTTTCCTTTTATTTTTTTTTTCTTTTCATGAGGAGAGTGGTGAGGCTGTGCCTCCCCTGCCTCATCTGACTCCACGTCACTGCTGTGAATCCATTCAACAAATAGAATGATCAGTTCTATGACTATTTTGCAGTAAATTTTTGGTTACAGCTGTTGATTCACCAGATATCTCCCATTTATTTCCCAAAATATGTTAGAATTCTTACTAAATTTGACTATGACCTACAATATGTGGAAATATCTTGGATGTACTGATGTAATACTTAATGCGTGGGCACAGATTTTCACTGTAGGAACATTATCAACCTTGATCGGATCATTAACCAACTGATCAGCATGCTATTTGCATTTTTATTATAATTACCAACTAAATGGGTCCTCAAGGAGAAGGCATTCATAAAAATAATTTGGCGTAATGTTCATGATCAGATTCTGTTGCACAGTCTGCAAATACCATTTGCAACCCCACTTCAAGTCATACAGCCACATGGACATGAGAAAATAAATGTTTTATTGTATTGGCAAAAAGAAGAAAAGTTAGTGAAAAGAGAAAAAACATTGTTATTGGAAGTAAGAAAATACAAACTCAGCGTGTACCATTTTCCATCTTCAATGTCGATTTTTCCATGGAGAGAAGATATAAGAACTTACTATGCAAGATAGTAGGTACAGTGTTCCAACTCAAATCTCTTAGTAGATTATCAATGATGCAAGCTATGTTAAGGAACATTACTGAAAGAGAGGGCTAACTTAGAACTCTGATATCCTGTGCATTTTAGCAGTATCAGGATGGATTCTCTAATTATTAATTTTATTTTTTTATCTCATGACTTTCAGCTGCTGTTTTAGAACATTAGCATTTTTAAACAATTATATGCTATCTTTACTGTACATAGTTAAGAAATGAGTCTGATTTGTGTAGGGATCTATGCAATTTGATCCGTACAATGATTAGCCAGAGGGAAATATATTCTTACTATTTCATACAGGAGTTTATCTAGTCTTAATTCTCTTTTGTATCTGCACTTTGAAATGCTGATGCAGTTTCTCACCAGGAGACATGCTAGATAGCCAGAAATTGAAGTTGGCCTGAATTTCTCTTCCTGAATCCTTGTCATTTAAAGCTAATCCCCTCTTTTGTTGAATATAAAGCCACAATGAATCATCTTAGACTGCCATATGGCATGAGATCAAAGTCTTGTAGTAACCCTAGGATTTCTGCTTGTTAAGTGAGTGGGATTAGAAGCTGCGGGAAACTGGGTGGGTTTCAAGATTATACATTGGATGACTTTTCTGTAGTCTGATTAATAGATTAAACAAAAGCAGGCTGCTTGAGGAATGATGTGATTTTTGTTCAGGCAGAACTTTTTACATTTATTATTTTTGTTTTGAATGCTTATTAAAGATGTGAAAAATCATTTAGAATACCAAAGGGAAAATATAGGACAATGGAAAAAAATGGGAGGCAAACAAGATTGAAGTTATATTTAAATGAGATGATTTTGAACTTCTGAGAATGGATCCGCTGTATGTTTATGGCAGTCTGCCAAATAAATAATTTAACATTTTCTGGGTTTTGCACGCAGAAGTCCCAGGTTTATTCCCTGGAACACTAGAAAATTGTCCCATCTGAAACCCTGAAAAATTGCTGCAAGGTAGTAATGAATTAAATGGACCAATAATCTCATTTGTCATAAAGCTATGTCCTATGGTTGCTTTACTCCAGCAGATGTTTATCCCTTTGAGAGTAAAATAATAGGGCTGTGCAAAGTTTTGAACAGGTGTCTTACTTTAGATACATTTGCAGAGCAATATGGTCCCTTTGCTCCTAAAATCTTTGCTTTGTTATCTTTGCTCCTAAAATCTTTGCTTCAGAATCTCTCTCATCCTGTTTTGAACATTGCAAGAGAAGGCAGCCCAAATCACCTTCTTTGAAGGAGTTGTCCAGGCTGTGATAGTCCCAAAGGTGCTTTTTCAAGAGGCAACTGGACTTTCTGATTTTTCTTTGAAGAGATTTCTTTTCTCATCTAAGAAGCTTCTTCAAGAAGTAAAATCTCTTCAAAGAAAAACCAAAAAGTCTAGTTGCCTTTTGAAAAAAACACCTTTGGGACAACCATGACCTGGATGACTAAGAATCTCCATAGACATCCAGGCTGTGATACTTTCTCACACTGTTTGCCTTATCTCAACCACAGGCAAGCAGTTGAGATAAACCAGTGATGCCCAAAAGGCCATGATACTTGACTCCTCAACTTCAATCTGATGAGCAACTCAGGCAGGGTCCTGTGTTAAGAAGGGGCCTGTTTTCTCTTGGGCTTACTTCCATAGGGAGAACGTAAGCAGCATATAAGAACCAGGATATCTTCTTTGGGATGCAGTATGGGAGATGATTGAGAGAAAGTTTCTCCTCTTGCTGGGTATAGTGCTTCTAAACTGGGCTCCTTTGGCAGCTGCCTGATGAAAATATTCAATATCCCAAGCAGGGCAGCTGTAATGAATGGGGTGGTTACTACTGAAGCAGTGGTGGGTTCTGGATTCTGTTCCAACCAACACTGTTGGAACGGCCCTGGCATCACCTACATGCATGGCATGCACATGCGTCATACTTGCCTGTGATGCTTTTGCAAGCCTCCGCAATGCTCCAGCTGCTCGGCGGAGCTTTGCCAGACGCCATACATACCATGCACGTGCATGGAAGTGCCAAAGGCATAAAGGACAGATAAGGAGGGAGGGAGGGTGGTGGGCCATCCAGAGCACCATACCGGAACAGTATCCAGTGCTCCAGGCAGGCTCCGATACGCCCTTACCAGGGAGTACTTCCTGCAACCCACCACTGTACTGAAGTACAGTGCCTGTAAGCATTTCAGCCAGCATTGAATGGCTGAGATGGGCCTTCTTCCATAACTCTAGGCTTAAGTGGTTTGAGATCCCAAGAATCCCTTTCTTGAGGCAAATCATCTGGCCTCTTCATAAATCAAGGTATCTCCATTGCTGATATCACTCCAGCAAAGAAAAATCTATGTCATTTTGCAAAGGCCTACAAAGAAGATTGATTAATCCAATTGGGGTTGGTCATTGAGACCAGATTTTTAGTTTTCTGAGCTTTCAGATTCATACTGGACCCCATCCTCAGGGAATTTTTCTGGTAGAGAGAAGTTCCTTTAGGATGGGGTCCAGCATGAGTCCAAAAGCTCAGAAAACTAAAGCTCTGGTCTTAGTGACCAATCCAGATTGGATCCTGCAACATTATCATGTGATGCATATGTTTGCTTGCATTTATGAGATTAATTGATGGAATGTTTTTAGTTTAGTTATTCACAAGTTGTGAGTTGTTTAGTTATTCACAAGTTGTGTTTTTGCTTGGGCACCATCTTATTTGCCTCATAAGCTGCTTTCAGCTGGAGGCTTGTATTAAAACTGTTTCCAATTTCATTTTCTTCCCAAGGCCATATAATAATTGCCCCAGAGTTTCTCCCTTCTCTGGTTATTTTATATATTGGTTGTTATCCTTTTCCCACTCAGTTTTCAGTTCAGCTTTCCTCCTTTTAGCATTATGCGCTGGCTCTTTCTGCAGGGACGTCAACACGCGTATTAGTCACAATGCAGACTGTGGGATTTAATTGCTCTGATGCAATTTAGTCTTGCAAAACTAATCTGGATTTTGCCAGATTAACCTGTTTACATTAATATCTAAAGCCCTATGGAATTGAATAGCAGCATTGCTGCTTGCACTTTTAACTATGCCTCTTTGTTCAAGAAGGGTTCTGATGAAATTAGAAATTATCTTCTCTACATAATAACAGAAGCATAACAATTTGTGGTGTTTTCCTTCCTTTGATAGTTATTAATTCATATATTCCAGGTAAAGTGAGTGCAGGAAGGAATGAAAAGAAACCTCATCTTCTGCAAATTTAAACATTTGGCTTTCAAATGACATAGCAAAATGCATATTAATCAATGCATCTATTATTATTTTAGGTGCTTCATGACTATAATCGAATCTTCAGGTGCAGAGGCAATATGCCATGAATATGACTTGTTCAGAGTCAGACAGAAAAAACTAATACCTTTATTCTTTGTGTATTTGCATCGTAAGGAACATAGGAGGCTACACTAATGTTTTAACAAATGGAACAATAAAAACAATTCAAAGAAGGAAAGAAGAGCATGCATATAGAGTGATGATGAGTTTATTATGTAGGCATAGATTTAGGGTATCTATAATGCTAACAGGATGAATAATTCATTTTTTATTTGTTTTATTTTATTGATCCTGCATAGTTCAAAATGATCCAATTCTATTCAAAATGCTTCTTATTTCCTGTTTTATGAGATAGAATTTGAGGGGGGGACGACGACTCAAAAAGCTTTCTATATCAATTAAGGATACCGGAACTCAAAACACTCTGCACACAGAATTTGGAATTGATGAAAATCAAAAGAAAGATTGTGAATGGGAAAGGAAGGTACTTGTAATGATAGAGAAGAAATGGACCAAGCCACGTCTTTCTCATGTTCTGTTTCTCTGCTCTTTGAGAAAGCTTTTTAGTTCCAACTTTAGTCTAAGAGTGGCAGACCTCAAGTATTCTGAAAAATAAAAACAAAATCCCTTTTATGTTTCATTCTCTTTTCTATAAAAGTCAGATAGTAAAGAATAGCCAAAGACTGAAGAGTTATCATAAATCATTATGAAGCAAAATAATTATTTGATATGTCAAAAATGGATATAACTGTAACTGATAAAATAATATATCCCGTCTGTTTTCTTAGTTGTTTGTTTAAATTTTGAAAGGAGTATTTTAAGTTCTTTTTTACCTCTGAGGATAATATCAGATTTCAGTTGTATTTGTCCAAGGTTTCTACACCTATTTGTTTATTTTAATAAATACACATTATAGTTTAGTTACACTACAGCACGGGAAGTTAATATGGAACTTAGGAAGAAGCAAAATGTAGCGGATAGAGGAAGGACAATTTCCCTTTGTTACTGAGTATGTGGAAATGAATAACAGAAAGACAGATTCCAATTGATTAAAAAAATATTCTAAGAATACATGTAGTTAAGAAATGGAACCAAATATCCAGATTGTGGTCATTCTCGCCTTTCATTGCATGTATCCATGCTAGACTTTTGGGATCTTTTCATTTGGATTCCTAGATTAATCCAGGGATG
Organism: Tropidonophis doriae; assembly: GCA_026931265.2. NCBI lineage: Eukaryota > Metazoa > Chordata > Lepidosauria > Squamata > Natricidae > Tropidonophis > Tropidonophis doriae. The sequence continues at coordinate 6,194 of JAPKID020001679.1, forward strand.
ACTCTTCGTTGCCTCAATCCCTTTTCTGCTGTGTTCTTTCATGATGTTGTGAAGAAGAACTTCATCTAATTAGAAAATTTACTCCCAGTATACTGTATGTATGTAGGACTTCACTGTTCATTTTCTTGAATTAAGTCCAGGCAATTTGAAATTTTAAAATGGATTTTACTCTTCCATTGACTGCTGTGAAGCCCACAAATGGGCTTAGTGACTATAGGACACTGCAATGATTTTACGTTTTCAAAAAGTTTTATTGGTTTTTACAATTTTATAAGGGTAGGGTATAGGGTATAAAAGAGACATTTTGAGAACATCAGTATCGGAGGTGTCCGCTCCCTCCGAGGCTTCATACACAAAGAAAATAATGTAATAAATTTTCCATTTACCTACAAAGTGGAAAGGGATGCGTAACATTTCAGGTTCATGCATTCAATCATTTGGTATTATAAACATCCAGACAAAAGTCATACATAAAAAAAGGTCATTTATGAGATCTAAGTCTTTTGGCAATTGTATCTTCCTCTCCTTGGCTGCCTATGGGCGAGGCCGAGGCCCCCTCCGCTCCCCCATTCTCATCCTCCAGAGTTGGGGAATGTTTTTTAAGAAAGGCTTCCGCCTCTGCCACTGTTTTAATTCTTACTCGCCCCGTCAAATGATTAAAATTCAGGCATCTATCATAACTTGAAATAACCAGTTATTCCAATGTGAGATATAGGTTTTTCCAACCTATTTCAAGCCAAAAGAGTTGGATTTCTTTCTCTCTCAGCATGGCTGAATGACTCAGTAGAACTAAAAGCCAAATATTTGGAAATTATTATAGACGGGTGAAGTTGGTCTAATATTTGGTGGCATATTGCTCCTGATCCCAAGAGAACAAGTTTTCTGTTTGCTATTTATGCACGTATTTATCATTATCTGTGTTATGTATCATAACAGGAACCAAAGTTAAAATAAATGCTCTTATTGCACAAAGGAGAGCTCAGTGTTCCCACTCAAAATTATACACCTCTAAATGCTTTTCACACAGTGTCTTGTGTCACAATATAGCCATCAAAGCCATGCAAAATCACACATTTCTTCTGAAAGGTGGATCAGAGAAGCAATTATTGTATTAAATTTGGATCACCAGGTCCACTTCCATAGCAACAGACAGTAATATAACTAACAGGATTATGGTCCCATTAAGCCAAAAATGTGTTCTGACAATGGGGAAAAGTACATACCAGAATTATACTGCATAAATCCCACGAAAGGGCACAAAGTTTATTCAGAAGCAATGATGTCATGGACTTTTCTTCTTTAAATGTTTGCTTGTTTATCTTCTGGAAACTCTTGAGACTTACAGCCTCAAGCAAGGCAGTCTGTTTCCTTACATCAGCTGCCATGGACAGATTTGCTGACCCTCAACAAACAGCCTCATTAAGCCTTTCATTAACCCTGGTTATTATCCATTAGTAGCATGGCAATTCTTCCCAGGGACAACTTCACAATTACTGTAAAACAACTGATTAGCTTTATCTGCTCTACACTTACAAGCATCGGAGCTGAAAATAAGTGTGCTTTTAATGAAATTTGTCCGTGTGCACTTCTGGAATCTATAGCCAAGATGAAGACATTCTATTCTTCCATCAACCTGCAGGTACAAATTTTAACATTCCACCCTTTATCTACAAGTACAAAGGCAGCCGGACAGCCTGCAGCCCAAAAGTTGGGTGTCTGTATTCCTTGACCTCCTTCTTTGGATTCTTCAGCATCAAGCTGATCACTCCACTGAATAAGTCAGCAGCATGGTTTACCTTCCTTTGATAGGGGGAAACACATGGAAAAAAATATAGTACAATTTTAAAAAGTTTGAAGAGTTTGAAGAACCAGAAAAAAGAAAAGCCTAACAAATGCCACTCTTGGCCCGTGTAAGAGAAAATTTTGCAGAAAACATTGCTGCCTCCACCTGGCCCATAGAAGTCATGGGCCAAGTCATTTGTGTATACAAAATACCATCACACTCCTTCAACCATGTAAAAACTAGTCAAAAGTGAATGAGGCATTTTTTTTAAATTCTTGATTAATATTGCACATATGTTTGGCTTTATTTTTGTTTGATGTTGTGATAGTTATACTACAAGCAGAATATATTTCTCCTCCTCCAATATATGTTTTTAGAATAAATAACACTATAAATTGATATATGGACAGTTCTTTTGCCAACGGAAGGCAATTTTTTACTAGAATAGAGAAGAGATTGATTTTCTGCAATTCTTCCTCCTCTCTGCCCCCATTCTTATGCTCTGTCCAAATTTGCTCTAGAAATTTGGGAAATTCTTTGGTGCAGATTTTGAGGAACAAACTTAACAATTTGGATATCACTCAAGGTGTTCTAACTAATTGGACACAATCTAATTGGAATATTGTCCATTACAATATTTAGATTTCATCCAGTATTATAACAACATAAGCAATAGGCAAGCATTTATTAGTGGTAAATACATGTAATATATGTGTGGGTGATTGTGTGCATGTGTGTATGTGTGTGTACACAGAGTACATATGCTTAGTCATCCTACTTTCTATTCTATTCAACTCTTCAGTCTTCCTCAATCACTGTATGTTTCTCTCTTTGATGCTTCTCTTGGAGTATATTTTTAAATCAATCAATCAATAACTAATAACTATCTACTTCCTTTTATAATAAATTTTGTCTAATAATAAAATGAAATGTATTATGCAATAGCCTTATGATGGTGAAGTTTCTTGCCCTGATCAGTTAGCAGAATTACTGGCAGAAGTTGATGAACTGAACCTGATTTGTCATCTTTGCAGGCAAGAAAGTTATTCATTTGGTTGAGAGGAAGGCTTTTTCTTTAGACATCACAGCACGCTTGCCCTTGCACACAACATACATCAGGTTTCTGTCAAGTAAGAACACAAATATCCCACCAACATTGCAAAACATCACTGTAGAGTCTTCTCTGTTAATCTTTAGTTTTATTTCTTAAGGTAGCATCAATACAAGAGTTTTATTTCTTTTATTTCTTCTTGCTTTCTCAGCTCTCTGAGTGCTGTTGACTTAGTGGGAACATTCATTACAGACTTCCATTTAAATTTTTCCATCAAATTTCCTGGTCAAATTCCTTTTTGTTTTTCCTACATTGTGTCTCACCAAACTCATTACTGGAAGATAACAGTATCTTGTCTTAATATTGCGACAACCATTTATGCCTTAAAGGACCAGTAGTAGAGATAGAAGTTGAAATATATTTTGGCCCTTGTTTCAGTCTACATATCATTTTTTTCTTAAGAATGCTTCATCTCTGAAAGTTATAACACAAAAAAAGTCTTATCACTGAAGCAGGGATTCTTAAACAATGAGTTGCAGACCATTGATGGTCTATAGAATTCAACCAAGTACTTTGGGGGTTCCCTCTGGCCAGAACCTATTCACTGCCTCAACTTGCACCTCCCTATGTTCACCTTGCAAATCAGCTGATCAAAGCCTGCTCACAGCAACTAGGCCACATGAGCGTAGGCCAGTATGCATGCACATGAGCAGCTCAACTTGTGCAAGCAGTGGGCTGGCACATCCAGGAGCAGCTAAACTCACCCGAGTGGCAGGCTGACATGCACATGCATGTGTGCACAGCTTAACTGGTTTGAACTGTGTGTGCATGCGTGTGCACCAGCCAACCATTTGCGAGTTAGGTACACATGTGTGCACTGCTCATTTAGCCCAGTTCCCCTCTCCCTCTCAACAAAGCCACAATGATTAAGACCACTGTTCTAGTCAACTGTCAGATCTTTAATCTCTCTTGGCTCCAGGCCTAGACCTTAAACTGTCCATCATCAAGCCAGATAACAATATACAACAAAACTACATCTTCTCTCTCATTGGTATGAATGATGTTAAATTCAGAGATTTCTCCTGAAAAACGTTCTTGATCAGCAAATTTGTTCTAACAGGTATATTACATAGAATTGATTAAATAACATGATTAGAGTGGTAAATAAATAATCTTTATTTTTTATACAAAATTTAATGTTACAACCTTTAAAAATGGAGGAGATAGGGAGATATATACTAATGCAATTGTTTAAATGCAATTGTAAATGTTACCTTATTCACCAAATGTTCTTAAAGAAGAAAATATAGGGAAGATAATGCCCACATTTTCTGTTTATTTAGCGAACTATGAGTGCAGAAAATTTTACACACACTGCCTTGAACTATATAACTATACAACAGCATCTGTTCATTGTGTGAAAACATGACTTTGAACTCACTTGTAAATTTTAACATTCTTCCATATGGTAACTATGCTTGTAGTCACCCTGATTATTCAGTAATAGACTTGTTTTAATTTTCACCTTCGGTTGAGATATAAAGTCCCATCTCATACAGTTTCTCATACATACATACATACATACATACATACATACATACATACATACATACATACCTGTCACAGGTTATTCTGTTTTAGATAAACAACATTAGGCAAAGCATAGGATGTGAATAAGAAATAAGAGTTCAAAAGCAATAAAGATATTGAGCTAAGAAAAGGAAATACAGCTAAACCTGGTTTGCACCAATCCCATTGACTACACCTGGCCATATATTTCTATACAAAATAGTGATTCTATTTCAGAAGTTGTCTCATTCAGCCTCAGAACATCTAAAGCAAGTAAAGCAAGGTAAAATAGCCTGGCAGATATTTTTGATGTTTGATAGCCATGGCCTGACTTGTTCAGTATTGCCAAAGGAATCAATACAATAACAAACAGTAGTGGTGATAGTGAATCTCCTTGAAAGAATCCTTTGATATTAACCTATCCCAGTCTATTATCATTGGCCAATAACTGTCTCCCATTGGGCCATTGATATTTGCACAGAGCTTCTGATGTGTCTACAGATTCCTGTTATTTCTAGGCTCTTGATTATCCAATCATATGGCAAGGACTGTCAGATGCCTTCTTGTAATCAATCTAAGCTACATTCAAGTTGGTCTTCCTTCTCTTGTAGTTTTCCAAAATCATCTTGTCAATTATGGGGTAATGTTTTGTTCCTCTGTTGTTTGCACAGTAGCTTTTCTGCTCGGGTATAAAGAGCTTGTTTTCAACTAAAGGCTGTTGGACTGAATCTGCTACAACATCAAATAATACTTTGAAAGTTATTGGTAAGCAAGTAATTGGCCTGCAATTGCCCAGTATTAGCTCCTTTGTGGGATTTTTTTCATTTTCAAGAAAAATTTACCAGATGTTAACCAATCTTCAATTTCACCTCTTTGCAATATGTTTTTAAATTGCTTGGCAATGAGAGGGTATAGACCAGTAAATGTTAACACCAAAAATATGCACTTTATTTTCACCTGGCACTGACCAGTTCTTGATTCTCCTTCCCTTTTCTCCATCACTTCTCCTATTATTACATGTTCTTTCATTTCAGCTTCTTTTTTTTAATTCTCAACTACCGCCTTTATCCAACATGCATTATTCTTATGTTTCTTTAGGTTATCCCACAGCTGCAACCAGAATGGCACTGTTTCTTCTTTATCAAATGTTGACTAGTTCATTTCAGTCTATTATTTGATGGATTGGTAGAAACATTTCTGATATGACTAAAATAGGAGTCTCTAGAGTGTGCGATTCAATTTTTATCTACCAATCTTCTTGATTTCTTTATTATTTCCAGTGCTTCCTTGATTCTTTCTAAATGATATTTCTTGATCAAGTATTCTTTGTCCTCTTATTCTTCAGTTTCTTTTCTTTCATCTGTTCTAGACCACTTGGATTTGATTTTAATATGTTCATTTCATTTTCCATGCCTGATAATCCATTTTGGCGTTGCACTGTTTGGCTTTTTTAAAATATATTTTTCATCCAAGGTATTTGGTTATAACAGCAGCCATGCAGTATATTAGTTTGTTTCTTGCAGTGAGCTGGTGCTTATATTTGAGATTACAGTATTGGCAGATTTTAATACTTGTGCAGTTTATTTGGAAATTCTGGCAGCTTTATTCTGTTGTCATGTGGTTCTAGGAACTCAGTTATTCTGTTTCCATTTATCTTGCTTTTTAGTTAGAGGGCTTTGTTTTTTCTGAGAAGAAAGCATAGGAGTAGCTGCCTGGTTTGGGAAAGAAAACAATTCAACAGCTATACTCTATTGCTGACTCCCTTTGGTTTGTCTCTACTTCTGGCAAGGCTTTAATTCTTTGCCCTGGGTTGATTTTTGCAGTTCTTCCAATTCCGTAATACTTTATTTTGTATTAAAATCAACATTGATCTGCTAGCCTCTGATTTGTTATTTTTTATTCTGATTTTGTCCTTTCCAGAACTGGTGCGTTCTTTTCAGATGTCCTCTTCTTTTTGAATTTGATTTGTAATTAGGGATCATTATTTCTTTGTTTCCAGTCTTCTTATATATTTAATGAGCAAACAACCTTTCTTCCAGTAGCCCTTCTCCAACACCTAGGATGGTCCTTGAGAACTTAAACAACTACCCATCTGAAGTGTATTTCAGTATCTCTCCACACTGTTTAAGAGAGCTGCTTTCTTTGGCTGACTCCTCCAATGAGACTTGTCTTATATGATTGAATTTCTCACATAAATCTCATGGGAACTATAGGAGAACACAAGCCCAGCCATGACATTAAGGTTATAAGGACGGGGAGAAAAGGGCGGGGGGAAGGAGAAGGATTTGTGTTTTAGTCTTTTCCTGCTGCTTAGTTCCCTATCTGTCTTTGTCTACAAAAAAATGGTCCTGTGCTGTTTCCAAATCCTGTCCTGATTGCCAATTGCTATCCTGCTTCCATTGCCTTTAATTTTTTTATACAAGATTATGGTGAAAAAGCTTAACACATGTTATATATTTGAAATTGAATGGTATCAGAAGGAGGAGAAAAATAAGAATAACTAAAACTTGTCACATACAAGGGGACAAGACAAAGATGTCACATAGATACAACTTTTAAAAAGCAAAAAGATGCTATATTTGAATCAGGGTTAGTGGGGGAAAGCCGTTTACCTTTTAATTAAATTAGTCTCCAGTTGGCTGACAAACAACAGGTACTAATGCAACATCCATAATATAGCAGAAAAACTCTAAATAATGTGCAAATCCAGTTAGTGATATTGTACTTTATTTATTCAATTTATTTATCTTGACTTTCTGTTCAAATCTAAAGTCTCAAATTGATTTAGAGCATAAACCAAACAAAAATACAAAAGTACAATGATTAAAAAGAAAACACTTAGAATGCAAATATTGTTGTAAAATCATTAACATTTAAAGGCCTAGAATTTAAAGCAGGGGGTGGCAAATGCAATTCGCCAGGGAGATCAGATTGCTGTCCTAGATAGAAATAACAGAAGGTAGTGATCAAGTATAGAATTAGGAAGTCTTCCATGGTTTCTTTGTTTTAATCTTACATACGAAGAATAATTAAAAATAACATTCTCACACTTATACCTGTGTTTTTGATTTAGCCACAGCTTCTTTTAACGATCCTCCCCGGCACAGATTTGGAGATAGAGCTACGTTGAATAGAATGGAATGGAATTTAATGAGTATGAATGAAGCAAGAGTCTTTAATAGTCCTTCCTACTCTGTTAATAGTCAGTTCAAAAAAGTCTTATAGTTGATAAAGTACCATGCAACCTTTACATTTCTGCAAAATCTCTTGCAAAGAGCTGGGATGAGGCGCTATTTCAGTATGTTTTCTCATCTTCTAATTGCTGACAAGCTCTAGGCCAAACTGATCTTAAGCAATGTTGCTTTTAAGTCCTCCAGCTGAGCTCCCAAACTGAGGTCTAGGCAGGAATCCCATCAGGATATGCTGCTAACTGTTGTTTGCCGTCCTGGATGTTGACTAATAGTTGTCTGACCTGCCTGTATCACCTGTCAGTCCCCAGACATCTTCTCCTGCTTTCTTGCCTTCTTTTTTTCCCCTACACACAACTCTTAGGGTTTGCTTTTGTAAGCTAAGCATCTGGGAGGTGAGGCTACCTCTGGACAATATCTGTTAAAATGCTAGGGTGTGTCTCAGTTCACCAACATCTGGAATAGGTGGGATGCTTGTGAATAGATGTATGTATGATCCTATCTCTCGGCTTCCTAGGGCGGCAAGCTTTAAAACATACCTCCCTGCGACCAATTCGCTCACACAGAGAGGGACTGCTCCGGGTGCCGTCCGCGAAGCAATGCCAGCGGG
>JAPKID020001681.1:0-11904 GCA_026931265.2 Tropidonophis doriae
ATATCGGAACACTGCTATCATGTCTCCCCTGGTCCTTCTTTTCATTAAACTAGACATACCCAGTTCCTGCAACCGTTTTTCATATGTTTTAGCCTCCAGTCCCCTAATCATCCTGGTTGCTCTTCTCTGCACCCTGAAGAGTCACAACAAACCAGACTCAAAGAAAGTTTATTTCATAGTATTTTACTCAACATGGCCATGAAGATTTCAGTTCTTTATCCTCCTTTTCAAAAGATCACAGCAGAACTGGTACATATCTGCTCTGAAGGATCATCATATAGTACTACATAACTGAGTATCACTGGGAAAAAGAAAAATGTTTTAAATTTTTCTGCTTTGCTTTTGGCAGTATAACTGGTCCTATTGCAACACAAGGGGCAAGATCCACAAAGAAACAATTATATTATAAGAACATCAAGCACAAAGTGACTGGCACAAGTTGCCAAACATTTTTAAAGCTTTGTTCCACTTCTGTCCAAATACTTCCACAAGCTGTTTTGTCTGACTAGGCCTTTCCTTAATCTGCTTTCCCTGGCACCAGACCCATTTATGCCATCAGGTCTCTCTCCTGTCCAGTCTCCCCAATGCTATTTAAAGTATATATTTGTCCAAGATACTGACATATTACCCACAAATAAACTGTTCCTCAAATATCACAGTTTTAATGTTGTCCCTAAAATTTTTCACAATTCCATTTAAAGTATGGAAAATATAATAAGGTGAGAAAACATGCACAGAAATGAGGAAAGAAGCATCATTTGGCATTCTATTTTCATGGAACATAAAATTGATCCCCAATAATCTGAGTCTTCATTTTACTGACTTTGGAAGGATGAAAGTCAACCTTAACCCGGTGAGATTTGAACTGCCAAACTGGTGGCAGCCGGCAGTCAGCAGTCAGCAGAAGGAGCCTGCAGTACTGCATTCTTATCACTGCGCCACCACTAGTTTCTGAATCAAACCACACAATGGCTTTTCAGAACTTGACCTTCATATGGCGGGATGCCGTGAAAGGATTTGGGTTTATTTATTTTATTTATGTGTAAATAACATTGCCCATACAGTAGAAAAATAAACAGTAAGATTTACAAATAATTAAAATAATTTATACATGGAGCAGTGTTTAGATTACAAGTCAACATAATGAATAGGTCAAATTCTCCAGGGAGTAATCTATTATAAAAGGTATAGCAGGAAGGCTTAGAGTAAGTTAGTCAATGGTTATGGAAGAGAAAGATGAAAAAGAATGAATCTGGGCTTAGATGGTTCTAGAACAAATTCATAGGTTTTTAAAGGTCATAGTTACAACTAGAATTTGGCAGTCTTACTGCATGTTTTGGTACAGTGATGCAGACAAAGAAAGAATAACCAATTAAAAGATCAAAGAAGGAACAACCTTTTTTGGACCAATAGCCACGTCCAGCATTTGAATGTGCACTAAGGACTGCATTACAAATGTGGCACACATGATTAAGTCTCCATATATGTACTTTGTAGTTTTTCTTTCTGTCGCCTTAAAAATTGCAATGTGGTAACAGCTTTTGGAGATTCCTGGAAGCACATTCAAGATTTAGGAGGCCTGTGTATGACTGGAAGCCATGCACCTCTGGAGCACAAGATCATTTTACTTTGTTTCAGATGTGCAATACAAAAAAAAATTGGATGCAAACTTAAATGCACAAGAACAGTCATATCATTTTTGTCGGTACATGAATAAGCACCAGATTAGACTTCTGTTGTTCAATCTTCCTCAATCAGAACAGATTTATAAGCAAGAATGAGTCATATAATTACAAAAGTTAGCTGGGAAATTCTACAACATTCATCATACTATTCTTTTTTTTCCATTTCCTGTATTACTCAGTTCCTTGACAAAAAGTAAATAAATAAAATTAAAATTATAAATTCTTTTATAAAAGCAGATTCTGTGATGGAAAAAGTGCATATGTAATGTAAAAAAATCTATGAGAAGAATTTATCAGGTTTTTCTCTACTAATGGAAAGCTTTCATCAGCACTCCAAGGGTCCAGCAATTCCCCCTTTCTCTGCAGCACCAAAACCTTTTGATTCTTCATTCCTCCAGAGCAGATCTGAGATATAAAAGGGTTGAAGTGCCACATAGAAATCACAGAATAGTTTCCCTTACCTATTCCTTTTGGTCTAATGGAGGTGACTTAATGGATATCATCCAATATTGATATGATTTAGATTATATTCAGAAGATAACAGGAGCGCTAACTGTTCTATTCAGCTAAGATATAGCTAACACTGACTATTTGTTTTTTGTGCTTAAGAGCAAATAAAGCTAGATAATGGGCTGAAGGAGTAAAGAAATTAGTCATAGGAAGAAGAGCAGACAATGTCATGAAGACTAAGGACAGAATAATTAAAGCAGTGGTCTTGCCAGTAATACTACACAACTGTAGAAGCCAGAAACTAAGAGAATGAAGATAGAAAACTCTGATTTACAGATTTGGGGAAAGTTATTAGAAATGCCACAGAAGGTAAGAAGTAGAGACCAATCAGTTCTTGATTAAATAAAGTCTAATATTACTTTCAGATAATGAGCAGCAAGCAGAAACTCAAATAATGTACAGAACTTTGGCCATGTGATGCAGACAGGGGATGATCTAAAAAAACCCAACACAATAGCAATAAGTAGAAGAAGAGAAAGACCACAGATAGTTGGTGGGATTGAGACATGGAGATTACCAAAGTGGCCTTGGAAGAATAGTAAAATATTGTTAGATGCTTGCCAACATGGTATTTGTCCAAGAGTCACCAGGGGTAGAATTGCCTCAGTTTCACCTTTCATCCTGAACTGAGTTTGCATATGCGGTATGCACACCAAAGAAAGTAAAAGTGTTCTTGTTTTTTTGTTTTTATTTTAATCATGCATGGCTACTGTTATTTGCCACATGCAAAATGTTCTGCAAAATGATCAGATGAGAAAAGATGGCATTGATGGCAAAGCTTAGAAAAAATCATTATACTTCTAAATAATGATACACACGCCTGTTAATGCAAAACGGAAAGTTCAGTAATGATACAATCTCTGTTGTTTCAATTACCTTTGTTTGTTAAAGTTAAAAACCTAACACTCTTATCAGGAGCTCAAGGTAGCATAGACTACTTTTTTCCAGTTTTCTCCACAACTGCAAAACTGAATAGAAATTGGACTGTCAGAGAGACTGGTCTAAAGTCACCCAAGGGAGCTTTCATAAACTAATGGGAAAGTTAAATATCTCATGCAGAAATATTACTATTGAGTTACAAAATTCTACTCTGATCATTTAAAGATTGCTAGTATCAAAAGAATGACCACAAGGATATTATTTTGGCATTCACCATGATATATTTGCTGATTTCTTTAAAAAACATTTTAAAACAAATATTAAAAAAAACAATTTTATATTCATACTTTATATGCATTCCTAATTAGGTGATTAATATTCTGAGCCATTGGGATCCCTCATTATGAAAACATGGCATAATAAAGGTTGTGGTTTCTAAGATTATGCTCTTATTAGCTCTTGAGAACTAACAACAGAATTGAGCAATCTAGAGCTAGGAATGGGATTAAGACTACATTTCTATTAATACTCCAGATGCTAACATGGATTCTGAAAGCTGCAGATGCTTTCACTGTAGACTAAAGACCCTTTGTTTTCATAGCTACTACAGCTGGATTCTGTCCATCCCAGTCCTTAATCAACTACAGGTTTTTTGCTTCTAGGACTTTCAAACAAGGCAGCCCTACTTCTTACTTACAAAGCCATGTATTTTGCTCCCCATCCCAATTTTAATCTTTATTTGTCTTGATGTAATACAAAAATGTACCCATATTTGTACTGCTTATACAATACTGTACAGTACTGCTAATAATTTTACTGTTTCAAAAATTTGTAGTGCAGTACAATGAAATAAATGTAAAATATCATTTTTTTAAAAATCCAGTTACTGGATTTTCATTCTGCTTTTCCTACTGAAAATTAATGTTCAAGGAAGTTGAAAATGAAAATACAAACAAAAATTTTAAAAAACAGTACAATAATTAAACAAAATAAAACTTAATCATACAATACAAAACATTCTTTGTTCAATGTTTTCATTCAGTTGTTAGACAAACAATATGCCACATAGATGTATGAAATAAATGGATAATTTCTTATCTCTATTTCTTCCTACCTATTTAAAAAAAGATATTCTGAAGTAATTTATATTTTATGCCACTTGATACATGTCTTTTAAAACAAACAAATACATTTAGGTTCAACAATGATCATAGCCACTGAGTTTCATAGCAGCACACACTCAAAAAGTCTCCATTTTTTTTTCAATGCTTCATATACTACCCCATAGTTTAGAATCTGAATCCACACCATGGTAAGTTACTGATGTAGTTTACAATCTATTTTCACTCATATATCCCATTCATATGTAATGCCAAGCCAAATTTGATGTTACTGGAAAAAGTTTAGGTGGTTCTTCAACTATTGGACCCATCTATTTTCCTAATCTCAAATAATATCATAATCCCTACACACTCACTCTGCACAAACAGCCACAAACACACAGATTCTGTTGTTTTACGCACACCTTGGCAGCAGGAATCCCAAACTGGATTCTCAATTCACAAACGTGCAATTACAAATTGATCCATTACCCCCAAATTATCTCTAATTTAAGAACCACTGCCCTAAAATATGATTATATGGCCAAACCACCAATTAAAATGAAAGCAATATGTAAACCATGGTTCCCAATTTTGGTTTGTCTCAAACCAAAGGTTCCCCAGTAGTTGGGGAAACTATGTGTTCTGTTTAGCAGCCACACTTGATTGATAAATTGAAACTCGGTGAGGTTCAATGTAAGAGAAAAAGATATATAAATTTAATTTTGTTCACCATAGTTTAATGATAGGACTAGACAGCCAGCCCTTAGTATTTTATATGTAACAAGTGTTCAGTCTTGAATGCTCTTCAGACTGACAAGCATTTTATACCACCCATGTTGTTACAGTCACGGAGAATATTTTTAGGTGAAGTTCAACATACTATAAAGAAAACAAATCAGACTGTCTCTGTCATTGCCTTTCTTTATAGTATGTTGAGCTAATCTGCTTTATATGCTGCACAGCAATAGTATTATTGTATTTGAAAAGAGAATCCAAAAGGAGCTAACAAGGACAATATATCTGCAGTGCAATATATTAAAATTTCCTGAATCGGCAACAAAAATGTGAGGTTTGTGCAATAAAACATTAAAATATATGGTATTCTGCTTTGTATTACTCCTGGCATTACAAATTGGTATGAATGTCCACCGAAATCAACTACATTTTCCAAATCCTGGTCAATTAATTTACAGGTGGGAAATCATACAGGACCTAAATATCAATAATCTTTTGAAAATCAGTTGTCTAAAATCTGGCAGATATACTGTTTGAATGTTCTATTTGGAAGCAGACCAAGTTCATTTATTGTAGTAATACCTTTCATTACATTTTGAAATGTCCAGTTTATCTGGATACCTGACATAATATCTGTGGTGCTCACAGTGCATTCAAAGCACATGTTTTTAAGCTGGTGCCCATTCCATTCATAGGAATACAGAGTTAAACAATTCCTAGACAATGTTTTTCAGGAATGTTTCATTTAACTCCAATGAGTTTTTACATTTACTTATCCAAACATTAAACTACATTAAACATTAAACTAAACATTTAACACTGAAAGAGTGTTATTATTCCTCAGTTTTGCCACTGCTCTATCCAATCTTGTGGGTTCATATGAAAATGTGTGGGTTCATATGAAAGTACAGTACTGCCATACTGTGCACATAATCATAAACAGATTTTGAGTAATTCTATTCTGTTTTGCACTTTAGAACGAAAATCAAGAGCAATGAAGAAGATGCCAAATAGTCTGGCTTACAAAGAACATATTATAGATCCTTCAGGAGAAAGAATGAAAGAAAAATCCCAAACGCATGAACAGCTAAATCCAACAGGATTAATAAGAGCAAATAAGGATTCACCAAACTTACCTACTCGGAAGTTGGGAGCTGTCAAGGTGTCAGCAGCATGGCCATTTTCACTAATCAGTGTTGTCGTGTTTCCTTTCTCACAGCTGTTTTGACAGGTGCCTTTTTTACAAGTCACTTTACAAATGCTGGGTGTAAAAACCACCTTGATGCGTCCTGTGTGATTTCCCACTGGGAGCAGAGGCAAAGAAAAAAAGAAAAACAAACAGATCACTTTGGTAGCCATGGGTTTCTTTCCAATGATTTACAGATAAGCAACAAGTTCTAAATGGAACAGGGCAGCCGTTAGTGTTCTCTCCTCAACATCCAGTGATGCCTCTGAAACAGGAGTAGGAAGCTTAACAAACAGGATGCCGGGATTCACTCCAAATCCACATTTAAAATCAAGTCACTGGAGTGGGATTAGAAATCACAATGCTGCACTTTATGCACAAAGAGCAAGACCAAGGATCTGACAGCTTGAAAAGCCAATCCTGACACTCAGACGTAATGTAAAATGACTAAGTATTCACCTAGAGGGTGAATAAACTCTTGCGTCTTTCTCCCCTGCATACTTTTCCTGATTCTACACTTATTAAGTCACTATTTGTAGCCCGTCCCCTGGAAATGTTTCAGGCATGCCGCATGTCTGAAAACATCTGTCTCAAATCTCCTGGCACCCTGGTCTGAACAAATCCTCTGACGCAGCTGCTGGGACCCTTTATTTTATTTTTTTTCCACAGATTCTTGGAACAGTCGCTGCATGTGGATGTACATATTCTAGGTTTCATTTTATTCTTAGCTTCTGACATGTATCCTAGGGTTTCGATTGTAAATGAAGGTGGTGGCTCAACATGTTACAAATCAGGAATGGACAAATCCTACTCATTTTGCAAAGTTCAGTTCTAAGCATTTTCTGACCAATTACATCATTATTTTTTGTTTAGAAAAAGTTACTGTACAAAGCTTGCATTTACTTTGCTAAGCAAGTGTTTTTGGACAAAACTGTTCACGTACACATTTTTCTCAACAGGTTTTCTTAATTTTTATGAAGCTTTTCCCTTTATAAAACCTTTTTTAAATGCAACATTCAGACATTCTGATATACAGTTTTGGGTAAAGAACCCAGAACAAAAATTGGAGATTATATGTGTGTGCTAATTTACATTTACATTTACATTTATTAGATTTCTATCCCGCCCCATCTCCACAAGGGACTCGGGGCGGCACACAAGGAAGTAAAAAACAAATACATACAATACAAAATATAAAGTTAAAAATCAATTTAGACTAAAACCTTGTGCTAAAACCCAATTACTTTTAAAACAACAACCTAAAAATTTCCTAAAAGATTTCCTAAAAGATTGTGAGGGCAGCATATTTACATATGCTTAATACATAAATGTAAATTTACATATTTACATATTTACATTTATGTATTAAGAGTGGAAATATCATTTTGCTTAAAAGTAGAAACAAAGCAAAATTCTCTTTAGCTTCTAACTTCTTTCAGCATTCCAATTTTGTTGTTCTTGTTAGTCACAAAGTCGTGTCCAACCCATCATGACCCCATGGACAATGTTCCTCAAGACCTTTCTGTCTTCTACCATCCCCTAGAGTCAATTTAAGCTCACACCTACTGCTTTGGTGACTCCATCCAGCCACCTCATTCTCTGTTGTCCCCTTCTTCTTTTGCCCTCAATGGTTTCCAGCATTAGGCTCATCTCCAGTGAGTCCTTCCTTCTCATTAGGTGGCCAATGAGTATTTGAGTTCATCTTCAAGATCTGGGCTTCCAAAAAGCAGTCAGAGTTGATCTCCTCTAGGACTGACCAGTTTGATCGCCTAGCAGTCCAAGGGACTCACATGAGTCTTCTCCAGCACCATAGTTCAAAGGCCTCAATTTTTTGGCACTCAGCCTTCCTTGATGGTCCAACTTTCATAGCCATATATTGCAACTGGGAAAACCATTCCAATTTACAAGAATGCAACTGTTCAGTTACATAATCAACTACCAAAATAAAAGTCTGGTATAAAAAAATGTTCTGTTATAAATAAGAATATGAAAAATCTATAAGAAGGAACTGTTTTTAAAAAGGAATCTAGGCAGGTGAAAGATAGTAACTTCATGGTACTATAATAATAATAATTTGAAGTAGACATATCTTTTTCACCACAGCAAAAGAACAAACTGCAGTTATGTTCATGGCAGATGAATTACTCACATTGATTGAATCATTTTAGGCACTTCCCACACATTTCTTTTACAACATGTATTATACAAAACAAATTATCTCAAAAAAAAGGCTTGAAAAATAGAATCCAAATAATATAGGGATCTATGCATGTTTTTAAAGATTCAGATGAATGTTTTAGGTCTTTCATATTTAAACCCCTGCTTAAACCCCTTATTCTTTAATAAGATTTCATTTTTCTACACACTAATACTTGATTTACTTGAAAATTAAAGTCAATACTAACTCAAGGGCATTTAGCTGCTATTGTAATTAGCAGTATTTGACTGATCAAGTCAATGATTCTGAATAATCACATAGATCTACTGAACTATTATTATTTTCACAAATACAGCATTTCTTTTGCATTTTTATCAGTAGCCTTTCTTTAGCCTAGAGTGGGTGTGGTAGGCTAGCGATTAAGATGCTGTGTGGCACATGACCACAGAAGCATCTTCAGACAACACTGCCTTCCTCAGCTAGGAAATGGAGATGAGTACTGCCCCGAGAAGTCGGATACAACTGAACAGGGGAAATCTTTACCATCTATCTTTTTTTTTATTCTGCCCTACAAGGAAAAATGGCTGGCTTATCTGTTGTTTGAATGATTCCTGGTGAAATATTAAGAACAATGAGACACAAAGAATGTTTCCTAACCAGAAGAACATCATTTTATATTATTTTTGACTGTTAGTAAAGAGCAAGTGAAAATTTGAAAGAAAACTGTATGTCAGTTGATGTTTCTACAAACACCAGCATTATTTTGCCTATCAGATATACAGTAAATGTCCCCAATGTATTTTTTATTTATTTGTTAAATTTATTTGCCACTATTTCACTGTGAGGCTACTCTAGGCAGCTTACAATTGAGGAGTAGACTTCCAACTCTGTCCTAAACATTTCCTTTTACCAGGGTTAAAAATCTGGGAACTCCCCAGTACTATTATTCACATTTGTACATTGTTTATTTAAAGGAAGGTAATGCCCTCATGAGAGCTACCATAGTTTTGCAGAGACACCAGGCTATAAACTGTAAATTTGAGTCTCCCCTTGGGCACCAAATAAAATGGATGACCTTGGGCCAATCAGTCACTCTCAGCCCAAGTAAGAAGACAAAGGCAAGGCACTTCCGAAATCTTGCCAAGAAAACTGCAGGGACTTTTCCAGGAAGTGGCTAAGAGTTAACACTGTGTTCTAAGTATACTTGCTGATATTGTATGTTAAAACATCCTGCATTTCATTCATCATCATCATGACTTCAGCAGGTCTAGCATATATAAAGCTAAATATTGACTTTTTCAATGATACATTATATTTCCCAGGAACAAATACAATACCTTTTTTTAATGAACAGGAGATAAATTGTTGAAGCAATACTTGCTACAGATGGAAATCAAATCAACCTTTATTGCGGTCAAGGGCCAACATTGGGAGGGTGGGGTAAAGGAATGTAAAGGCATAAACAATACAAAATACAAAAATAAAGTTACAAACACAGCTATAAATTATAAAACTAAAGAGAGTCCAAAAACAGTCTGAAAGAAGGAGTAAGAACAATAAATGCACATGAAAAGCAGGGCAAATTAAATATACCATGATACAAAACACTTTATTTTATGTCTAGGAGTCCATTAAAACTGATTTGTGGTACAAGTCATCGTGTGATGTATTTTAGGTGCTGCGCACAGAGTCTGGCCACCTTGTATGGAGAGGGGGGAGGAGAATTGTCCTGTGAGACCTGAAAATGTATAGAGCAATAGTGAACTGAGTCTAGTACCGATGTTTCTATAACAGGCATCGGTTTTGTTGCTTCTTCATGTCCAGAGTTACAGGGGCCCTGTCTCTCAGAGTCTTTGGCAATCAAGGCAATGCCGGTTGGTGACCCCCCCAGGGGAAGGGCCTTCTCTGTGGTGGGCCCAGCCCTCTGGAACGACCTACCCCCCGAACTCCGGACCACCACAGACCTTCGCCTCTTCCGCCAACGTTTGAAGACCTATTTCTTTCACCTAGCCAGCCTAGCCTAGCCCCCGAGAGCACCTCCACAGACTGAGTCTTAAATTGTTCTAAATTGATTTTAATTTGTGGGTACTTTTTAGGGAATTTTTTAGCCCAGGACACTTTAATTTAATCAGATTTTATTGTTCGTGGTCTTATTTATTATATGTTTGTTTTTTACTTATAGGTTTGCACTTTCGCTTTTTAACTTCCTGTGCACCGCCCTGAGTCCTTTCGGGGAGATAGGCGCGGTATATAAATCAAATAAAATCAAAATCAAGAACAACTGAAGGTATGGTATGACATTGTGCCAGAGTAAAGGTCCTTCAATGGTGAGGTACTTCCAGATTCATTAAATGTGTCATAAGGGTTATGATTATTACATGAAGTCCGTGAAATCCTGTAGCCACAAAGAATAATGAGCTGTACACGCTATCTGAGATTGTGAATGGGGTTTCTATGTATTCTGATGCTTGTAGGGCTGTGAAGTAGATACCCAGCATGATGGTTACTATTAGGGAGTAAGCGGCTTCTTTTTTATTTCCCATCATTATTGTGTGGTGTGATCATGTAATTGTTGCCCCTGATGAGAGTAGAACGGCTGTGTTAAGTAGTAGGACTTCTATTGGATTTAATGGGGTAATTCCGGTTGGTGGTCATTCTGCCCCAAGTTCTGGTGTTGGTACTAAGCTAACATGGTAGAGGGCTCAAAAGAATCCCAGGAAGAAAAATACTTCTGATGTAATGAAAAG
Source organism: Tropidonophis doriae (assembly GCA_026931265.2). Classification (NCBI taxonomy): domain Eukaryota; kingdom Metazoa; phylum Chordata; class Lepidosauria; order Squamata; family Natricidae; genus Tropidonophis; species Tropidonophis doriae. The sequence continues at coordinate 11,004 of JAPKID020001681.1, forward strand.
AATTATGCCATATCGTATATTTTTTTGTACTGCTTTTGTGTGATGTCCTTGGTAGGTGCTTTCTCATTGGGTTCACTTAGTTGGCACTGTCTTTTTCCATATGACAGAAAACTATCCCTCATAATTAATGGGGCATGGCCTAGAGGGAAAAAGTACTGTCTAAGCCAATAATTGAGTATGGTATCCAAACTCTACCCTCCACTTTCATGAGGCCTCTCTCTAATCGAAAGGTGGCAATAGAGACCCATATGGGGGCTTGAAGAGGCTTATGAATTTCGACTGAACAGGTTCTAATGGTGTAAAGTTGGAGAAGGGGCCAAGGTGGGCACCATCAAGGCATTGCACTATTGGCTTGTCTTGAAATAATTTGAGTGCTGCAGGAATATAGTGGGATCTCTTATCTTGAGGAATTTAAGAATGGCATATGAACTTCTTTGAGTACTTTTAGTGATGCAGTCACCATGGGGATTCCTACGCTTGGCAGAATATAGGACTACTCCTAGATATTTGAAACAGGAGACCTGCTTGATCTTGTGGCTATCTATCTTCCATGAGTGTTTTTGATTTTCTGATCATTGCCTCCAACTGGTTCTTCCTTGCAAGACTGTATTCATGTTCATGCTCTTTTAAGGCCAACAGACGTTCTTGAGTACAGCTGCATCATCCATTTAGTGTAAAACAGAAATATAATTTCTAGCTAGTTTTAGGGAGTAAAAGTTCATGTCAAGTATATGGCACATCATGGAGTTAATAAAAAAGTTTAAGTAAGAATGGGAGGGGGGCAATATTCAGCCTTGCTTTAAGCCTTTCTCAGTTACAATGGCATTAATGAGATTGCCCTAAAGGTTGCAACTTTCTTTCAGATCATGTCCCTTCATTAACCATACATATTAGATGAAAC
>JAPKID020001682.1:0-14392 GCA_026931265.2 Tropidonophis doriae
AGGGCTAATCCTGTAAGGAAGGCAGGAAGGAAACATTCTGGTATTGTTTCTAGCCTAATCTTGATTGCTCTGATTACAGAAACTGCCTCTCTGGTTAACCCTTATTACATTGTTATAGCTAAAATGAAGCACCCATCAATGTGAGTGACATTAAATTGGCCATGCCCGCTCAGTCAAATGATCATCGAGCCATGCCTACCCAGCTGTTATTAGGGCAGAGAACCAGTTCTTAAATTATTTTAATCCCACCATTGATGTGTAGGCACCTCATCGCATTCCAGCACTTGTGGGGGAGGGAGAGCAGGTCTTTAAAGAAGGCTAGGCATGTAGTGGGCTCCAAACTTCAAGATGAAGAAGGTTCCATAGGGCACAGCCATGCCTCCCAGCTACCATAAGATGCCAATGTTTAAAGGAATGGATTAGGAGCATTCCCACCTATCCGACTGGTAGTTCACGCAATGTCCTTATGGAAAGGAGGCCCCACAGATAACCTGGCCTTGTGCCACAGAGAGCTTTAAATTGGTGCTTCCTTGGCCATTCCCATGTGTGTGAACTTCAAATCCCAAAATTCATCAGCATAGCTAGTGAATGAAAGTTCTAGGGGCTGAAGTCCACATTCCTGGAAATCATCAAAGTTGGGAAATATTGCTTTAAATGCTTCTATCTATGGACAGGAGTTTGAGGTTTTGTTTGAATGACAAAACAGAGTAACAGAACTGGAAGGGACTTTGGGGGTCTTCTAGTTCAGCCTCATGCTCAATCATATTTCAGGCAATTTCTTCTTAAAGTCTTCCAGTGATGGAACACCCACAACATCTGGAGGCAAGCTGTTCCATTGATTAATTGTTCTGTCTCTAGGTTGGTTCTCTCCTTGATTAGTTTCCATTCATAACTTCCTGCCTTCAGGTGCTTTGGAGAATAGCTTGACTCCCTCTTCTTTGTGGCAGCCACTTAGATATTGGAAGACTGCTATCATGTCTCCCCTAGTCCTTCTTTTCATTAAACTCTCATGGCATCAGGCATTGCAAACTCTTCCCTTTCCATGTGCAAATGCAACATCAGGATCCATATAGAAATGGGAATGGGGCAAAGACACAACATTGCTTTCATCGCACAAATACTGCAGCTTTGGTTCTTCCTGCCCCTTCTTCCTGTTGGGGTTATTGCAAAGATTGGAAGGAAAATATTGCAAGTGATGTACAGAAAACAGATACGCTTTTCAGGTGTTCTAAAATTTTATCTCAGCTCAGGGAAGGTTGGCGAGGATTATGAATCCTTGGGATGTTATAGAGTTCTAATTCTCCCTGTGCCATATCTCTGATCTAGAATTTTGTGCCTCCTGCAGATTTGGGAGTAGATCAGTGTTTAATAACCTGAGCAATTCTGAGATGTGTGTGAGCTTCAAGAACTAAAAAAAAAAAACCTTTTAGCCCTTCACCTCAGGTGGAAAATAGGCAGAAAAAGACCCTTCTACTATGTCTGACCAGCCAAAGTTCTTGGAACTCTTACAAGCGGTCCTCAAGTTATAACTGTAATGAACCCTGCCCATTATTGTTGTAAGTGAGGACAGTTCTTAGTCAGGATGGTAATGTGACTGGCTGGATGTTATGACTTATTTTGTGGAGGTTAAGTGAATGTGGTGGCCTAAAAGCAAACAAATTGTTTGCTACCAGAAATGAGTGCCAATTTTGGGAGGAAATGGTCTAGTGCAGTGGTTGTCAACCTGGTCCCTTCTGTCCCTTCTAGTGGGCGTTACAGCTTTCATGGTGAGCGGTAGGGGTTTTGTCCAATACTGAAGCACTTTCTTTTTTTTTAATTTAATTGACTTCCCTACTTCATAAATCACCATTACTGTGGAACCGGTGGGCGGTTAGAAAATGTTACTACTAACAGAGATACAAAAGTGGGTGGTAGATATAAAAAGATTGACTACCCCTGGATTAAATCAACATTTTCTGTTTGCTTTTGATATGATATACTGCTAGAAATCATCAATTAAGAATTAAGCTTTTGTTATTGGCTTCTGCTTATATATAGAATTATATAATTTCTATACTGTCAGAAATTAGTTGTTTTCTAGCCTAGCAAATTGTAACCTTAATACTGGATGGCATTACTGCAAATGTTATTTCAGTGCTGCGTCTCGCTTCTATTCTTGGCTTCAAAGCTAGGCACATTCTTGAAAGCTAGTAGAAGAAATTGTTATATGGGAATATGAGGCCTCATAGAGAAAGGAACCAAACTAGGGAGTTTTCTTGGCTCATAAATCTTGAAACCATTCTGCCAAAAAAAAACTTGGCAAAGGGGGGCAGCCACCCCCCTGCACAAGGCTATAGGAATACTCCATAGATAAGGTAGGCAGAGACAGGAGCTTGAACCAAAGAATACTTTAAAGATCATGTTGGTAATGAATCTTTGTCTCTGATTGGATAAACTTTGTTTCCATCTGCCTAAATGTATATAATACTCTGAGCCCCTCTTCCAGGGGGTGGCTATTCCTTACATGCATTTGTTTGTATGTTTGGGACATAGTTTTGTCAGCCAGTTTTTGCTATGGCCTTAAATAAAAGCTGATACTTTTTGCAAGCTCGATCTCCAGTCTTGCTCTCTTTGGCATTTCAGTGACTTGGAGAAACTGTTGGAGCCTTACAATTCTCTGCGTGCATGTGTGAAAGGAAGGGAAAACACAAGCCAGCCACGAAGGCTGTTTTCAAAAGAAAATAGTCCAAAGAAGGATAAACGTGTGCTGTAATCTTTTAGGAAAGCATTGGGGAATTACATTATCTGATGCAACGCAAAGAGACAGAGAGACACTGAACAGCCTCTCCTGAGGTTTGTTTCTTTGAATTGAAATCTTCCAGCTCAGTTCAAGAGAAGCATCATTGATTGCGCGAACGATGACAGAAAATCTTCACTGCCCTCAAAGACTACAGAAGCAGGAGACGGGTGGTTATTATGTTAATCTAATCTGTTTGCAACGTACCCTCAGAAATGGCATTTCATTTATGCATCAAACAGGCATTATTTCCACAAGGAATTTGCTAAAATAGATTTTTTTTTTCATTCTGCACATTCCTGATTCCATGAAATATCTCTACGACAAGGCCTTTCTCTATTTCTCCCTGCCAAGGGAAGAGACGCTGATAAAATTGTCACATGTTGTCGAATAAATGGTCCATGAAACTCTTGATTCTACTTGATTTGAAAGCCATTCTCTAATCCAGGGATCGCCAACCATTTCAGACCTCAAGGACCACTAAATTCATAATTTTAAATCCCGTGAAACACTAATAGGAATTAGGACAGGATGGGGTCCTTCAGGCACTTAGCTTGGCCACCTGTCAGTGGAGAGAAGCGCCCAGGGTCAACCCTAGGTTTGCTGTCCTTTGCTGTCCTTTGTCTTGTAGCCAGCCTGTGCGCTAGACCGGCCCCCTGTATTTTGAGGAACCCAGCCGAAGTTTCGCACACCGCTTGCTGAAGTGCCTGGACTCCAAGGGAAGGAGGGAAGGAAGGGCTGAAGCTACTAAACAGGCAGCCAAGCTAAATGCCTGAAGGACCCCATCCCATCAGCAAGCGAGAGTAATTATCCATCTATCTATCTATCCATCCATCCATCCATCCATCCATCCATCCATCCATCCATCTATCCATCTATCCATCCATCTATCCATCTATCCATCTATCCATCTATCCATCTATCCATCTATCTATCCATCTATCCATCTATCTATCCATCCGTCTATCTATCCATCCGTCTATCTATCCATCTATCCATCCATCCATCTATCTATCCATCTATCTATCCATCCATCCGTCTATCTAGCCATCTATCCATCTTGGGGCTGGGAGGAAACCTTACTGAAAGGAATCAAGTAAGATGCAGAACACATAATGGATTTTCTCAATCCTCCTTGATTATATGGAGAATCTCTAGCTACTAAATATTGTCACCAATTAATAACAGAACAGAGTGTTGAACTTAACAAAATATAAATTGCTCTAGAAGACTAAGATTAGAATTGTGTGCAATTTGGGAATATCCTAACCCATCTAAAAACTGCATCTGTTGAGAGAAGATAAAAATAAGTAAAGTGTAATTGTCCCTCCTCCTGCTCCTCCTTCTCTTAATCATCTAACAAGGTTGGGATTTAAATCTGGAACATCTAAAAAAGAAACTAAAGGAAGAACCAAGAATAAATTCTGCAAAGTAATATCATCAAAGCAAAACTGAACATATTTTCAGGAGTATCAAATGCTATCTTGATACAATTAAGGATGAAAGTCTAACTCTTTTAGTGGATAGAGGTTGCCCTCAGCTTACAACCATTTGTTTAGTGATCATTTGAAGTGACCATGACACTGAAAAAAGTGACTTAGACTTGGTCCTCGCATTATGGCTGTTGCCGCATCCCTTGACATGGTCAAAATTTGGTTGCTTGACAACCCATATGTATTTAGAAACGCTGCAGCATCACTGGGTCATGTGATCACCATTTGCAACCTTCCCAGCCAGCTTCCAGCAAGCAAAGTCAATGAAAAAGCCAAATTCGCTTAACAACTAAATGATTCACTTAACAACTGCATCGATTCACTTAAAAATGTGATTTATAAATTAAGGTTGATGGATGTGGAGATTGGTTATTATATCTACTGGAATTAGAATTCTTTGTGCAATGCCTGAAGAACTCCTGAAATATTTGGACCTGTTAAACTTGGGACTTTGTTGTTCTTTGCTGACCCATCATGACCCCATGGACAAGGTTCCTCCAGGCCTTCCTGTCCTCTACCATCCTCTGGAGTCCATTCAAGCTCACGCCGTCTGCTTCGGTGACTCCATCCAGCCACCACATTCTCTGTCCTCCCCTTCTTCTTTTGCCCTCAGTCTTTCCCAGCATGAGGCTCTTCTCCAGGGAGTCCTTCTTTCTCATTAGTTGGACAAAGTACTTGAGTTTCCTCTTCAGGATCTGGCCTTCTAAAGGGCAGTCATGGTTGATACCACTAAATACTTCCAAAATATAACTTTATTTGCAATAGCATGCATTTTACAGAGAGATCCAACCTAGAACTAAAGCAAAACTTCTTGACAGTGAGAGCAATTAATCAGTGGAATGGCTTACCTCTGAAAGCTGTAGGTACTTCTTTTTAAGAAGAGATTGGAAAGCCAATCTCTTGGAAAGCCAATTTAATACCTGTAAAGTCGTCAACCAATTGATGTCAACGTCCAGTCCATCAGACGGGGACATTCATTTGGACAAAGAGAATAATCATATACTATTTTGTAACCTTGGCAGCAAATTAAGAGAAAACCCTTCATTTATCTCATGCTTGTAATGAGGCTTCTTACTGGAAAATGAAATTAGTCACTAATGCTTCATATCAGATTTACTGTTTGCTTCCAGACAAGCAATCAGTGAATATTTTCTCCCCCCTTAAGCAGCTTCATAATTAACACTCTCGTCTAGTCTCCCCTGTGCTTCCATTGTAATTTGCATTTTCAGTCACTTCTGGAGCTCTTGGGCGCTTTCGTAGGCTGCTTTACAAAACCTTTGCCTGAAGGAGGGGGAAATGTTATTCTTTCACAGGTCCCTCCCTCCCTCTCTCACCCCACTATGCAAAGTGAGAATTTAAAATTTGAACAATTGCTGATGATAACTGTTTATCTCAACCGATCAATCAGTGTAAGGAGTGTTGATTTCGCCTTACCAGCCCCTACCATTATGCATCTTCTTTGCAGTGATATTTAGCACAGCAATCCCTCTTCAAGAATTTGCAGGAATCCTGTGTTTACTTCTCCAGGAGGAGAGTGTCATCGCCAATGGGTAGTAATAGATGCCTTGTTTTGCATCCCTCAGAACAGGAGTGTCCAATCTTGGCAACTTTAAGACCTGTGGACGTTAACTCTAGCTGGGGATTTTTCTGGAGGCAACTAGGGTAGGCTTAATGTCCCAACAGTAAGAGTGAAAATCTTATTATCTGTGGGCATGATCTTCTAAAGCAGGGGTGTCCAACCTTGGCAACTTTAAGACTTGTGGACTTCAAGTTCCAGAATTCCCCAGTCAGAAGTCTGTAGAGATTCTCAGTCATTCAGGTCATGGTTGTCTCAAAGATGCTTTTTCTTGAGGCAACTGGAATTTCTTGTTTTTTCTTGTGAAGATATTTCGCTTCTCATGGTAGAACTGCCTTCAGCTCTGACAGGATAGCGGGGAACGGAAGGATTTATGTTCCTTGCAAACAGCTGGTCATTTGCACCCTTTTAGCAGGTCAGTGAATCCCTTGGAGGTTTATCTGTGTCCTCAGGGTCCCTTGAGTGGTGCAAATGGTTTCTGTAGTCTACAATTTTTTTCCCTCTGGAAATTCCTTCCTACTCCCACACCATCCCAAGGGTCTTCATCCCAAATTGTATAACTAAAAATCTGTAGAGATGCTCAGTCATCCAGGTCATGGTTGTCCCATATTGACCCTCTAAAAGAATGCAAAAGACTAACTGTCTGCAAGGAATATAAATACTTCCATTCCTCACTATCCTGTCAGAGCTGAAGAAACTTCTTGGATGAGAAGTGAAACGTCTTCAAAAGAAAAAACAAGAAACTCCAGTTGCCTCCTGAAAAAAGCATCTTTGGGACAACCATGACCTGGATGGCTGAGAATCTCTACAGACTTCTGGCTGGGGAATTCTGGGACTTGAAGTCCACAAATCTTAAAGTTGCCAAAGTTGGACACCCCTGCTTCAGAAGATCATAGCAACTGATAATAAGATTTTCACCCTTAGCATTGAGACATTAAGCCTTACTATAGGTTTAGCACTGCACGCCCCAAAATACATCTAAAACAAAACAAATTGTGCCCAGTGTCCTGTCTGCCATTGAGTTCATTCTCAGTTGAACTTCTGATAGCTCTGGCCATCTAAAAGGCTCCGCTCTTTAAAATATTCAGTGAAAACAACAAGTTCCTCTTTTAATATTTTAGTGGTTGTGATTTATATTTGTTGTCACTGCTGCAGGCTACTTTTGCTGCCTGCCGGCTGCCTGCAATTTGATAGTTCAAGTTTTGCTAGGCTAAAGGTTGATTCAGTCTTCCGTCCTTCCAAAGTGGGTAAAATGAGAACCCAAATTGTTGGGGGCAATAGGCTGACTCTGTAAACCTCTTTAAAAGGTAAAGGTTCCCCTCCCACATATGTGCTAAATGTTCCTGATTCTAGGGGGCGGTGCTCATCTCCATTTCAAAGCCAAAGAGCCAGCACTGTCCGAAGACATCTCCATGGTCATGTGGCTGGCATGACTAAACACCAAAGGCGCACACAACGCTGTTATCTTCCCATCAAAGGTGGTTCCTATTTTTCTACTTCCATTTTTACATGCTTTTGAACTGCTAGGTTGGCAGAAGCTGGGACAAGTAATGGGAGCTCACTCACTTACGTGGTGCTAGAGATTCAAACTGCTGAACTGCCAACTTTTCTGATCGACAAGCTCAGTGTCTTAGCCATTGAGCCCCCTCTTAGTAAACCTCTAAGAGAGGGCTATAAAGCACTCTAAAGTGGTATATAAGTCTAAGTGCGATTGCTATTATCCAACTGGCTTCGTGACCAAGGCTGGACTAGAATTCACAATCTCCTGGTTTCTAGCCCAATGCTTTAACCACTACGCCAACCTGTCTCTCATTCTGTAAAAATTCAGTTTGCTTCAAGATCGTTCACAGGTTGATATAAATATGCCTACACTCATTCACTCATTCATTCTCAACAATCAGGGGTGTCATGAAAGTGATTGCTATCGTCACCAATCAGATGACATTCAGCACTGCCGCTGAGTATTTTGTTCTGACCTCAACTCAAACATTCAGCTGCGTTTTAATGGCCTCTTGGAAAAAGGCTTGTTAGTCATCATTGGGCACAAACAAAGAAAGTGGCATGTTTATTAATGCTTGTTTGTTCAAATTGGGAGGCCGAGAACTGTACAAGAAGTAAATCTCCATAAAGGCCACTATAGAAGGTATTCATTTCCCTAAATCTTGATGCAAAGAGAAAGCAGAGCAATAGAGACGTGCTATCAAGTGTAAGTGAAAAGAATTCAATCCAGCATTAAAATTTTACACAGTGGCAGATCGGAAAGGAAGTGAGACACATTCTCCCTCACCTTCATCTACCTCATGAAGTACCTTGAGTTATGAACACAACTGAGCCCAAAACTTTATTTTTTTTATTTATTTTTTTCATTTCATTTATTTCGTTTTTTATTTTATTTTATTGATTTTATTTTTTATTTTATTTATTTTATTTTCTATTTATTTTACTTATTTCATTTATTTACTTATCTATTTTATTTATTTTTTCTTTCATTTATTTCATTTTATTTATTTCATTTTTTATTTCATTTTATTTTATTTATTTATTATTATTTTATTTTATTTATTTTATTTATTGAATTTATATTGCCACCTATTTGCCCATGGCGACTCAAGGCAGCTTACAGAATATAAAACCACATTTAAAACAATAAAAACCTATGAAAAGAATCAAATAAATTAATATAGTAAAATATAACAAAACCACACACACACACACACACACACACACACCTTCCAACCCCCGATCCGGCTTTTTTTTAATGGCCTTTTTGCCATGGTTGTTAAGCAAATCACCATCGTTGTTAAATGAACTGTGCAGTTGTTAAGCGAATCTGGATTCCCCAATTGACTTTTGCTGGTCAGAAGCTTCCTAGAAAGGTTGCAATTGACAAAGCAGTTGTTCAGTGAGTCACATCCCATTTTATGACCTTTTTGACATGGTCTTGCAAGTGAATGTCAGAATAGAGTCTCTATACCCTTAGAGATTCAAATGTACAATGAATGTTTTTTTAGAACTTCCCCCACTAATTGCAGTAAGCTAATTGTTAGATTGCAAACTCTGTTAATTTAATTGACTAGAGCTTTAAAAATGGTGTGTTTGCAGCAATTAACGAAAACAGCTAACTGGACAAGGGCAAAAAGAAGAAGAAAACTAACTGTGAAAAATGAGCTGATTCCTGAATTTGATCCTATTGAATAAATTGGTTTGAATGCCATTAGATTTCGGTAGCCAATTAGCAGGGGAATCAAAAAACACCCGTTGTGCTTTCTCTAGAATAAACCACATGAAAATAATTTTGGCTTTATTGATTCTCATTCTATTTTGCCTTGGAAGCTGGACCAACCTTTCCTTTAATAACAGGAAAATCAAACTGCTATATTAAATGTATATTCCGTAAATCCCAACTGACGCAGGACAACATGTTCAGATTTAAAAAGAGATTAAAATGTATTCCGCATTGCTTGCTTACTTTTGTTTTTAAAAACTTATTATTTTCAAATGAACTGCGGCAAGGAACAAATATAATAGCTAGTGAAAGGAACAGAATACCATCTCGCTTTGGGCCATAAAAAATGTATTGACTTTGTTTTTAGTGTACTATGTGAACTCTTTCACAATGCTTTGAAAATTGTGATTCAAAGTTTATCTTGAACAGGCATTCAATATAAATGGTTCAACAGACAAAAATGCATGACATGTGAATCCAATCGCTATGTTATAGAGGAAAATGTCATTTCTGATAGAATAAAACAGAAGATCAGAGCTGGATGCTGTATTAAGATGTTCCTTTGAGAGTCACCTCAAGAGGCTGCTACAAGTTGCTTTTTTTTACAGAAAACTCTATACAATAGATGAAAAGATTTATCTTTTAAGTTGATTTTTGCCCTATCCATTCATTCAAGAATCCAGGCAGTGTATATGGCTTATTTCCCTCTGATTTTTTTTCCATACGTGTTGCTAGCTAATTTCAATGTTGCCATTCAAATTTGATCAGATATCCAAGAGGGATACAATCAAGATCAAGTGAGTTACTAATGGCACTCTATAAAGCCTTAACAAGACCACACCTAGAGTGCTGCATCCTGTTTTGGTCACCACATTGTAAAAAAGATGTTGAGACTCTAAAAAGAGTGCAGAGAACAGCAACCCAGATGATTAGGAGGCTAAATCATATGATGCACAGTTGCAAGAACTGGACATGGCTAAACTCAACATATCCATTTCCTGCAACCATTCTTCATATGTTTTAGCCTCCAGTGAAAAAGAGCTTATTGAAAGAAGCCATTGAAAGTTTGAAATTTATATAATGACACAGATCTCACTTATGTCTTTTTAAATAGAAGATACTTTGTTTTTTGTATTATGCCTTGGGAGCGGCCTGCTTCCTCGTTATGGATGCCTTTAAAATATTTCCTTGTAAACCCTATTTACCCTTCCCTGGATATAAAATTGTAAAAAAAAAAATAAAACTCTTTTTTGAAAGAAGCCAAGAATCTAGATAACTCTATTCATAAGCAAATACCCTCCCTCAAGATCCAACATGAGACAAAAGCCACAATAGGAATTACCCAATGCTCTTTCAGAACACAAGGCCCTTCATTGCATCACCCGCAGCAAACTACAACCAAACCTGGGAGCTCAGGCAACCTATAGAGCCAGCTATGATCTCTGCATAACCCCTACATGGGTCTATGGGGAGTCTGACAACAGCCAATAGAACACATGTTCTTGCACAGGAACAGGAAGCTCGAGTTCAAAGCCCAAGATAATTTTTTTTTTAAAACCTACTTTCAACTCCATGTGGTCAGCTGCCTAGAGCCACCATCTGGTTCTGATTCATCATTAAACCCTCTTTCCCAGCAGCCTCCATGTTTCCAGTGTTGTCGTCCCAGCTCGGAAGTGAACCAGATGGATATTTCATCCCACAAAAACAATCAAACTCAAAGAGCACCAAGGGCCCTCAAAGGTGGACCTATTTCTTTAAAAGACTTACATGGCCGCTCATCTTAAGAAACACAACTCTGGCCCTCCCGTGCTAGGTGTACAAAACCTCACAACAAGCATATAAACAAAGAGCAAAACTGCAAAAACCTGGCACCACAACTCTCCTTGGAGGGGGTCAAACACCATCTTCATGCTCCAACCTCACTCTATCCCAGCGCTTGGGAGAAGCACTTAGTGGATGTGATCTTGGGTCCCTGACCTCTTAATTGCTATGCCGCATGAAACCTTCTTTGTGAGATGTTCTTTGTGCTCTGAAGAGATTGTTTCACTCCTTCCTATTAACCCCTGGCTGTTTCTAGATCACAAAATGTGTTGCTTTGGGCCTATCAAGCCTTTGGTATGAGGGTCCTAAAGGAACTTGATTCTCTGCATCATGCTTGGAGTTTCAGTCTTATTGGAGACTAAAACATATGAGGAACGGTTGCAGGCACTGCGTATGTCTAGTTTAATGAAAAGAAGGACTAGGGGAGACATGATAGAAGTGTTCCGATATCTCAGAGGGTGCCACAAAGAAGAGGGGGTCAAGCTATGCTCCAAGGCACCTGAGGGTAGAACAAGAAGCAATGGGTGGAAACTAACCAAGGAGAGAAACAATTTAGAACTAAGGAGAAATTTCCTGACACTTGGGATAATTAACCAGTGGAACAGCTTGCCTCCAGAAGTTGTGAATGCCCCAATACTGGAAGTCTTTAAGAAGATGTTGGATAGCCATTTGTCTGAAATGGTATAGGGCAGTGATGGCAAACCTATGGCACAGGTGCCACAGGTGGCACGTGGAACCATTTTTTAGGGCACGCGAGGCATTGACCTGTCAGCTCCAGCATGCATGTGTGCGCTGGCCAGCTGATTTAGGCCTTTATTTGAGGCTGTTTTTCGCCCTCTGGAGGCTTCAGGGAAGCTCCTGAAGCCTCTGGACGGAGGGGGGGAGGCTGTTTTCACCCTTCCCAGGCTCCTAGAAAGCCTCTGGAGCCTGGGGAGGGCAAAAAAGTGCGCCAAAAGCAGGAGGTCGTGCACATAGCATTATGGGTGTGCCACGCCCACGCATGACCCCCCTGCGCTCCCCCCGCTTTTGGCACATGAGCCAAAAAAGGTTAGCCATCACTGGTATAGGGTTTCCTGCCTGGGCAGGGAGTTGGACTAGATGACCTCCAAGGTCCTTTCTAATCCTGCTATTGTATTGTATTATATTGAGTGTGCTTTCTCCTTTCCTTCCCTTTCTTTTCATGTAACATTTACTCAGAATAGTTTCTTGACCAGGGTTCAAACTCCACTTACCTGAACATTACATTAGTAGCCATTCTTCTGTTTGTTCTTCAAGGCAAAATTCCCCATGACCTCTATATCTTCTTTGTTTGCTACTCTATGTGAGCCAAAAGAAATGGTAATTATATTAATAGGACAACTGAAGTGTTAGGTAGATTTACATGTTATTTGCAGACATTTTAAAATATAATATTACTTCTGCAAATGATTAAAAGATCAGCAACCTATCTGTAATGTATTTGGTAATTATGTTCCATAAATTACTTTTATTACACATGCATATTCTGTACAAATCAAAGCAATACAGATAGCAAGACATTCTTCAAAATTATCCAAAATATGAAAACTATAAAAGTGTCAGCTGTTTATTCAGAAGGGACTGTCTTCCCATTCCTCATATTTCTTAGTAGCAGTTTGCTAATTTGCTAATTGATTCCTTTATCTTTATTAAAGTAGCTTTAGGTATACCACTACTTCCAGCTTGTTTATGTCAATGAATTCTGTTTACAATTAAAATAGATTATGCATACAATTAGTAACAACAATAAAAATGATCTTGCAAGATCACATTTATATTTTGTTTACTTTATGGATATTATTTATTGTCCATTCAAGTGCTCCATTCTCATAGGAGTCAGAGAGATCTGTCAGAAATAAAGATTAAACCCATATTATACAATTTCTAGCATTTTGACGTCATTCACCATAGTTCTTTTGCGATATAAACTGAATCACACACACAAAAACACACAGACACATAAACACACAAAAGGGCTTGGTTAATAGTTGGAGGGAAAATCTCTAGAGATCTCCAGGCTTAGAACTACACTTGAAAGTAAAAGCAGAATCCTGGGAGAAAATTATGCCAAACTGCTTCTTACAACTACTCAGAAAACAATACAGTGGGAATCTAATTAACTTTAATCAATCTATACACTGGTATCTCTGTCAGATGCTGTTCAACTTTTCATTATTGCTACATTTTAATTTGAAGAGGACCAGCCCAAAAGTGGGCAGTTATTACTTGTTTTCTCCATCTGAAAAGTTCAACAGCTAAGCTAATTGTGATTTCACAGACAATTGTGTAATAATAAAGTTCTCTTGTGGAGGACCATCTTTGGGGATGTAAAACCTCAGGAAGTCCCTAATGAGGTTGACCAGACTTGTCATGGAATTGTGCTGAATTATCTCCACCCAATTTTTAGGCTACTTCTGACTTACCGTCTCCAAGCTTCAGTCAGCCTCAGTAAGTCTCAAGATAGAGACATGATTATTCTAAAAAAATTGCCAACAATCAAAGCAGGTTTGCAAGAAGCTTCTTGCTCTGGACCAAACACAGTTGATTAGGAAATGAGGGAAACTGTTCCACCATCTATAGAGAAAGGGCTAAGGAGAGGTAGAAAGAGGACAAAAACATGAACAAAGAAGGCACAACAGGGTTCTCTCTTAATAGCTTCCTTGTGCTCATTTTGAACATCCTTCTTGCATTGTGTTCCCCTGTTCCCCTGCTATTTGCTTTTTGAAAATTTATACTAGCCAATTACTGCAGTTGATTTAGATTGGGTTATCATACTCTTCATTCTAGCTTTGTTGCTAAACTGAAAACAGAACACTAACCTTCATTATTATTCAAGAAATTTCCCAAAAGATTAGCAACTCAGATAGGACAATCACAAACATACCTGCTATTGGTGCATAAACCAATGCAATCCAAAATGTGCGGGCTGAATAAAAATTAAAACGAACTGGTAAAATGCTAGTGATGTGCACACATATGTGGTTCACTTACACATTGTATTTAAACCTTCATAGGAACGTATTCCTTTGTAGTTACAGTCAGAATATTGGAAGAAGCCAGTTAGACAAATTGTATGTAAGACATGCATATTATACATTATTAGCCAATAACCCGGCATTGCCTCGGTATTTATTTATAGGGGGGAAAATGTCCAGTCTAAATGTAATTTCTAATGTTGAATTTTCCCCCTTACCAGAGGGAGCTGCCTTGTGGAGTACCGTGAAGCAGTAACCATGGCAAATCCACTGCACTGTACAGTAAAAGCCATTTTATGGCAGTAGAGTAGAAGCCATTTCAAGGCACAATAGGCTGCATCTTAACAGAACACACACACTGAGGGGTGTTCAGAAAAGTATTCGTCTTCAGAGAGTAAGTCATTTGTGTACCAAGTTTGGTTGAAATTGCTTGAGGCATTCCAGAGTTATGCTGGAACATACATACGCACACACACAGAGCCATGTATACAGAGAGAGAGAGAGAGA
>JAPKID020001683.1:0-14392 GCA_026931265.2 Tropidonophis doriae
TATAAAACCCAATGAACCCCATAAGACTTGAGTGTGTAGGTAGGAAAGATGGATCAGGCCAGGTGCGAGCCCCATATATATGAGATGGGTACTTATACAAATCTAACAAACAAATGGCCTTAAGAATCTGATTCTTATGCAATAAACATGATATCACAGAAATTCAATACTGAAATGAAAACAGTTTTTATAAGCTATATTTTAGTCTGTTTAAAATATGCCATTCAACGTTTTCATATGTCCTCAGGGTCTGCCTCTGTATCCTCCATCAGTTTTCCAAAAAATTCTGAGGAAGTTACTGTTCCCCCTCCTATTCCACCCCGAAGACGTCCAGAATCTGCCCCTGCTGAATCTTCTCCATCAAAGGTAATTTTTCTCTATTTCCAACAGCAGAAATAATGGATTTTAGAAATAAGCTAAAATTATTTTTAAAAGATATACGGTGATATGATATAGAAAAGTTTGATGCACCCCAGTCAGAAATTTGGTTTTAGTGAATTCCTAAGTGACCAGAGGATGTCACAAGCTCTGTATTCATTTTTTATTTACTTCTTTATTTATAAAATTTCTTGGCCACCATCTTACCACAGGGTAACTGAATAGTTTGTAGTCATAAAATGTATTGATACACATACATTAAAACCTAAATAAATTTAAACCAAACATTAAAATTTAAGGACCCATGATGAGGGCTGTTGTGCCCCGCTGACAGTCCGCAGAGCTGGCAGCAGAGTCAGACAGTGAGGAGGTTGGAGAGGAACACGGGCCAGTCCTGGGGGTTAAGAGGGGGCAGAGAGGGAGGCAGAAGAACAGCTGGAGCCTATTCCCAGTGTGTGCATGCGCAGAGCTGCCAGAAGACAAGAACAACTAAGAAAGCAGGGTCAACTTGGGAGTAAAGCCACACCTTGAAGGTGATTGGCCCCTCCCATAGGAAACAAAAGAGGAATGAACAGGGAGTGGACTTTTGCAGGAAACAATTTGTTCATTCGGTTGTTTCAAGAGTAACAAGTTCTGTGTGTGACTTTAAGAGACTCTGAACCAAGTTTGCCTTGCCCTGCATTTGGAAACTATCTGGTAGTGCTCCAAACAAGATAAGGTACATGAGGATAAACATTTCTATGAAAGACTGTTTACTAAGCCTGGCTAACTGTGAATGAAAGGAATTTACAGTAGTGTAAATAAAAGAGGTTTTGAAGGGATCAAGACTTTGTTTCTTGCTTTCTAAGGAAGCCTGGGTCAGAATAAGGGGCGTGGGGGGGGGGAGTGGGATCTTGTTACTCAATAGACCATCTCCACTCTGCTGTTCTCCTATTCGGTCCTCCCCAAGCATGATACAAAGGTAACTGCCATTTGTTTGTTTGTTTATTTATTGTATTTACATATTGCCAGACTTCAAAAAGATTCTTGAATTTGCATTAACAAACATAAAAACATAATGAAAATTTAAAACCTAAAACTCTAAAAAGCAATAAAAATACAAATTTACCATTATAAAATAAGTACAATAGTGACTACATGTGGGCTCTCCAAAACAGCTCTCTCTGTAACAGTTTTTAGAAGGGCAAAAATGATTGCACATGACTTTCCAAACAGCAGATTAATTAAGGGTAGAATGGGCAGTAGACTCAGGTAGATAGGATGAAAAACATATTTAGACTAAGTTCAGGTATGATTCTTCATCAAACTATAATGAAAAATCAAACAGCTTATCAAATTTGCAGAAGATATAAACAGGCGGAATAACTAATATTCTAAAAATGTGAAGAGAATTTAAAAAGAAGAGTTATAGAAAAGGGCTGAAATAACAGAAACACATGAACACATGTGTATGCTTGTGTGATATGAGTGAACAATAGGGGATGCCTGACTTGGTAGTTTGATATGATTACTAAAGAGGCAAGTTCAGTTTTAAGGTTACATTAGTAAAAATAGATTGTTCTAAATAGTAAGAAGTAATAGTCACTATATTGTGCATTTGTCACACAGTGATATGCAATACATTTTGAATTCAAAACATTTTGCTTAATATTTGTTGCCTTAAGTACTTGGCTTAATAATGGGCAATCACAATTTATGAGTCCAAAAAAAGGCAACAAGAATGGTTAAAAGGATAGAAAATGATTAAGTTGCAAAAAAAATATATGAATTAACTAGTAAGTTTTAGCCCTGGAAAGATGTGACTGAAGAGGCCATAATGGCATTTTTCAAATTCCAAAAAAGTGTAACTCAGAAACTCAGGCCTCATTTTCTGTCATTCTAAAGACAAACTATAGAAAAATGAAATTAAGCTAAAGGCAGTTGGATTTGGATCTTGGATTCAGCTACCCTTGCATAAAAAGCCATTTCAGGAAGAACTTCCCAAAACTTCCCTTGCTTAAATCCACTCACACCCAGTTTCCATATTTCTTCAATAAAAAGCAAAAACTGGGAGGGACAGACTTGTGGCTCTTCTTCCCTCTGCCCCAGTTAAGTGTTAAAACTAAACCCTGCCTCTGCTGTCCAATGTCTGTTCCTTTTAAAAACCTTACCTTAACTACAAGTTGAATAGTACAGGAACCTAGAGAGCCAGGAGAGAAAATCTTTCTGCAGCTTTTTCCCCTGAGCTGGAGGGGGAAAAATATTCACCTCCAACATTTAAGTGGAGGATGCTGAGTGTTTACAAGTTTTAGCTGTCCTTTGATTGCCTGAAGAGCCCAGTTAGGACTTAAAGGCTAGACTGTAGACTGCCCCCTATAGGCAGTCGAAGGACAGCAGAGGCAGGCAGTTTAGTTTTAGCACCCAATTGGTGACAGAGATCTCTGCTTCTGAGGGGCGTGGAGAATAGGCCTATGCACTGGGGGGGGAAACAGGCAGGGGGAGTTGCAGCATCCTCGTGGTCTGTCATAAGTGCAAATGACCTCAGAGGTACTACACTGTCATAACTTTGAAACTTTGTATATAGTTTTGCAGTGTTGGTTATAATTGTGAGCAGTCATTAAGTCACCTGTCGTTTCTCGAGGACTACCTACACTGAGCAGTAGATTGGATTTGAAGACATAAATGACTGCTTCTAACACTATGATTCTTTGATTCAGTTAGAGACAAGGTGACTGCTGAAGAAAATGGAAGAAACAAATCATTATCTGAAAGTCGAGCAGAATATCAAGAACACAGGGCTTTGTTGGTTTAAAACAATATATTTCCATTTTCTGCACACTTCTAATTTTCATCACCAGGGTGTGGTATGTTTAAAATAAACATGGATGTAACATAAGGATGCTATTTTAACCACAGAAAGAAAAAGAGAAATTGAACAATCAATTTGTTTCATCTATCAAGGTTTAATTTAGCTTTCGTTGGAAGGGTTAATAATGTAACACTGAATCACTTTATAATAGAATCATTTTTTGTTTGTTTGTTTGTTTTAGATTTCTTCTGTACATCTGGATAGTCCACCAGCAATTCCCCCTCGGCAGCCAACAACAAAAATATATTCCCCGAGGTATTCGGTGCCCGACAGGACCTCTGTCTTAGATGCTCCTGAAAGCCCACCTGTATTGCCACCACGAGAACCTGTGCGGACTCCTGATGTTTTCTCTAGTTCACCTTTGCATCTCCAGCCACCGCCTTTAGGCAGGAAAAGTGAACTTGGCAACACTTTCTTTCCCAACAGCCCCTCTCCATTTACTCCCCCTCCTCCTCAGACCCCTTCGCCCCACGTTGCACGCAGGCATTTGCCATCACCTCCTTTGATACCCCAAGAAGTGGACATCCATTCTGTCACTGGGCCACCTGTTCCTCCACGGCAAAGCACTTCTCAACATATCCCAAAGCTTCCTCCAAAAACTTACAAAAGGGAGCCCATCCATCCATCAATGCATCGCGACGGACCCCCTTTGCTGGAGAATGCCCACTCCACCTGAACTTTCCTTTGTGCTACAGCATGCTTTCTCCGGTGCTACGTCTATTGCTGGCAATAGATGCACCACGTCTTTTGGCAACAAGGAGCTGCGTGGTATTGCTCCTAACACTAATGACTCTACATTTGATATATATAATGTGGAAATATAATAAAACTTAATACCAGGCCCCTTTATTGTGAAAAAAAGTGCTGTTTGTTAGTAAAGTATACAAGGCACTGTTCTAAACTCACTGGACATCTGAATGTACCAGAAATTAGGTTTGCAGATCTCTTTGGGCCAATAAGCATTTCCTGTGCTTTGTGTATTGTCCAGTGAAGGATGTGAAGCATAATCCTATAATCTGTCCACCATGACATAAATTCTTGGAGTAATAATATGCACTTTTTTTAAAAAATCTCGAACAGGGAATTTGTTAGCCTTTTTAATTTAATTGTATCATTCCCTGCTTTCAAATCATACTGGACTTTGAGGTTGATTTGTTGCATTGAACCAGGATACAGCTAAGGCATCATATTATACTGCAGTCCTGTTTACAAACAGTTACTATAATTAGTAAATACATGGGTACCTAGGCTTCACCAAAGAGGTACTTTCCTTCTATATAAATGTGTTGAGGCCAGTTCTAAAGAGAGATGCAGGAAGTAGAATGCCTAGTTTGTGCCACCTTTAAACAAGAGATTTAAGTCTCTGAATAGCAAAAGCTGTCTGAGGGACTGCCTGCTCCCAGGACTCCGTCCTGTAAGATCAGGCACAGTTGGTGTGCTTTGGGTTGCTTCAGTCAAATAATGTGATCTTTCAGGACCCAGGAAGTCTGCCTTATTTGTCACAGCATCTGCCCTCTGTGTAGCTCCCACCCTGATGATAATGTGCAAGTTTTTAAAAACATGGCTGTTCTCCCAAGTTGGGGGCAGGTTGTGTGTAGAAATCTGTGGTTATGTTTTCTGTTCAAGGGAGTGTGCTTATTCAGACATGTGGGATCTTTTTATAGTTTCTTATTTTTTAATGTAAGCTACCTGGAGCTTTGAAAGTGGGTAGGCTCTAAATTTCTTCAATACTTTTAAATGGCACTATTACTGTCACTTAAATCCATATCTATGTACATGGGTAAATATTGACTAGGTCTTCAATTAAGATTTACCAATGATCAACTTTACAGGTAGTGCTGCAGCCTCTTTGATTATGCCATGGAAATGCAAAAAAATGATCCCCTGGCCATCTCTCCCACTCAATCCCTAGTTATCACCTTGTTTTAACTAGTGGTAGGTAGATGAATAATCAGTATCAACTTATGCCTTGTAGTTGCATAAATAAATCATATGTATATAGTGAATGTTGCATAAATATAATTGCAAATTGTTTTTAATTTAATTGAAATAAAGACACAGATATTTTGTCTGGCTGACATATTAAATTATTGCATTGCTAAATATACATTTCAGTTTTTAGCCCTGAGGAGGTGAGACATGCTGTGGTACACACATCTCTGTTTCTAGATCATTATTTTAGTTTACAAAGGATAATCCCAGAAGAAATCCCAAGATATTGAATAACAAATCCAGGTGAGTTGGCATGATTGATTCATGCATATAGTATTGTAATCTCTGCCTAACTTTTCAAAGTTTAAAGTTAGTATTTACTATATCGGGAGATGTATGTGAATACAGTACAGTATTTGGTTTTGGATTAACCATAGACCTATGGATGTCTGACCTTCCTATGAACCTATTAGGTTCTGATCCCAATACTGTTATTGTAATATAGGCCATTTATTGAAGATTTCAATCTTCTTGCTACTTTAGAAGTTGTGAATGGTGCAGTATATATGCTTAGATGAAATGTTTTCCCTACTCCAGAGTACTTTTCAACTATCTAGAAAGCCATGCCATTGGAATAATGTTGGAAGTCTGTGTCATTGTGGGAATCTACACCTATAATAAATTTTCCCAGTTGCAGATTATGATCTTTGCATTTAAGGAAATAATTGAATTTATCTTAAAAGAATCCTTTTGAACTTTACACTCATAATATGAGAATCAAAATGGTATTCTGGGGGAAAAGGTATAATATTAAGACTATAAGAAGGGTTGAGTGGGGATGCAGTTGAAGATATTTCAGAAATAATTTCGATTCATAATGAAAAAAATCATAAATTGGGCTCCAGTTAAACCCATTTGTTTCATGTGTATAATGGCAACAGTGCCATCCCTTAAGAACTTTAAATATTGTATAATACTTACTCCAACTTGAGCAAAGCAGAGGATAGCTGCACATTTTCCTGCTTCTGCCTGGCACACTGAAACACAATTTCCCTGATCAAGCAGTCTGACATTCAGGAAGAGACTACGGTTCACATTTGCTAATTCAACATTTTTAAATAGTAATTTCATAAGCAACTATAACTTTGTCTTAAATGAAAAGAGAACCCCAGCAAAATCCTATTACAGCTGCCTTTAAGAATTCTTCTCTTTATAGCAGTCACCTGTTGAAATATTAAATGAATTGATTTAACAAGAGATGCTGTTGATATTGTGAGGGTTTTAGATTCTTTACCACAATGATGATGGTAAATATTCATATTTCTGTATAAAGGTATTCAATACTTTAAAAATGCAAAATCTTAATCTAAACCGATTCCCTCAAACCCAATTGTATTGCTTAGTAGTATCACTGTAATGGTAAAAGGTGCTCCATTTGCAGCACATTTACCTTTGTCCCCTCTTATTGCCCCATGTCAATGTGTGTGTGTGTGTGTGTGTGTGTAGAATTGCAGTCGTGAGGGTTTGATAGTGTATAAGAGCTTTTTTAAAAAATTGTGTGTGTGTGTGTGTGTGAGAGAGAGAGAGAGAGAGAGAGAGAGAGAGAGAGAGAGAGAGAGAGAGATAGAGAGAGAGAGAGAGAGAGAGAGAGAGAGAGAGAGAGAGAGAATCTTTTCCATGAAATTGTTAAAAGTGTTAGCAAATGAACATAAGCAAGTGTTGTTATCTAGATCAAGATCAGGTATACTTTTCTGATCAGAGAAAGCTATTTCACTAAATGTGTTGTCAGAAGGGAAATCTGGGACTTATGTGCCATTACTATGATCAGTACAAAAAGGAAAGAAATCCTGCAAATCTAAGCAAGCTATTTGCAATGTTTCATCAGGCATGCTATAAATGTGTGTTGTTTTTATGCATGGTATTGTTTGCTTTTGTACACTTTTGCCGTCTTTAAGTCAGGCTGCTTTTCCTGGAATTGTGTTTTTGATTGAAAACTTCATCTTTGTAATCCAGCAGCTTCTGTTCTGTAATACTTCATAACACCCAGTGTCCAGTGCATACACACATGAATTCTGTAGCCTACTTTCCCCGCTGGTTCCTTGAAAATACCATCAAGAGGAGAAGATAGAATTGATACCTGTGGGAATTCTGCTAAAGGAGTTAGTGAGTTGGCTGTTCCTGTTACATTTAGTATGGCTTGAGGAAGTAGCCTATCAATGTTCCCTCGTAAATTAAACCACACTAATGGGGACAAAAACACATGCATGAAATCCTTCTTCTAAAATTTTAATTAGGGAAGACTTTTTCTGAAATTTTATTTTTAATAACAAGGAAAGCTCATTTAACTGACTCCAGGGATCTTCTCTCAACACACTGTAAGACCTATTTCAGATGCTGGCGTGTCATAAGAATTAACTTTCATACAATTGTTATAAATTGCTTTTCAAATGACTAATAATCACGCCCATATTTTTTAAAACAAAGCAAATTGTAGGAACACCACTGATTATGATTCAAAATCCAAAACATAGGGTGCTTTTTAAAATAAATGATGGGCATGGTTTCAAAGTTGAAGTCCATTTCCTTTGTCTTTAAATGCAAAATTAGTTAAGGAATTAGGTGCTGCAAAATTGAACAATCTTTGTCAATTCCATCATTTAGACAGCTGAAATGAAAAATGAATCTTGTGCCAGATGTATGCAACTTTCAGTAGCTGCCAAATGTGCCTTTTAAAAAGTTTTTTTCTTTCTAAAAGTAGATTCTCTCATTGGACAGGATCTTATTTTTCAGGTTACATTTTTAATTTGGCCCATTCTTGTTCCCTATGTACAGGTTTGTTTTTGATTAATTCTGATAACTTAATATATTTGAAAATGTATTGCCTTTTTTTAAATGCTGTGGATGCATTGCTAAATTGTTAAAAGACAATGGCAGTCCAATTCAGTTCTCTAAAGTTGAAATGGTAATAGCTAAACTGGTAAATTTTATGAGTGTGTGTGTAACTTTTCATGTCTATAGGTGCTTTGTATGCTATGTCTGCAATGGTATTCAGATTGCAATTAAACTAAAAATTAATAGTGGCTGTTATTTTTTGGCACTCAAGAGATCTGTTCTTAAATAAAAAGGCCTTACATATTCCATAAGTGCTATATTTCTCTATATATGATAATTTAGATTTGTCGAGCTACCATATAGGTGGTCCTCGACTTATGACCACAATTGAGCAGAAGATATCTGTTGTTAAGTGAGACATTTGTTAAATGAGTTTTGCCCCATTTTATGACCTTTCTTGCCACAGTTGTTAAGTGAATTACCTCAGTTGTAAAGTTAGTAACACAATTGGTAAGTGTATTTGACTTCCTCATTGACTTTGCTTGTCAGGAGGTCGCAAAAGGGATCACATGACCCTGGGACACTGCAACCGGTGTAAATATGTGTCAGTTGCCAAAGGTCTGAATTTTGATGACATGACCCCAGGGATGCTGCAAAGGTCATGTGAAAAAGGTCATAAGTCATTTATTTCACGGGCGTTGTAACTTTGAATGGTCACTAAATGAACTGTTGTAAATCAAGGACTACCTGTATTTTTTTATTCAACTTAATAGTGTTGTTTAATAAAGAGTATAGTATTAGAATGGGTATAACTTACAACTTATTAGTACATTCACACATCACAATTGGCTAAGCCAAAAGCAAGCAATCACTCTGTTTTAGCATCATGTGAGAATGCATACGTTATATAGGTGAACTGTATTAGGGGTAGCTCAATGCCTTGAGCCATTCAGAACCTAGCCATGGAAGGGGTGGATGAGTACATGCACACGTGCATCTCTACTTGCGTGTGCGGCAGGCAAACACCTGCACGCATGCTCCATTTGTGTGAGTGTGTGCCTGCCACTCAGGCAAATGCAGCTGTGTGCATGCACATTTGCCCATCACTTGTGCAGAATAATTCTCTTTCCCCCCCCAGTCCGTAAAGCCCAAAAGTTTAGAGAACTCTCATCTATCTAATACAGACTCTGTGAATTCTGTAGTTGAATACAGCCTATTGCCCCAGATCTAATACGTAGTCCTATTCTTCCATTCATTCTTTCCTATTTGATCTTAATTTGAAGAGAGCTTTTGTTGATGTCAAATCCAATTCAAGCAGTGAAATTTGCCTATATGAAAATGTGCTACATCAGGGATGTCAAACTCACAGTGTAACGTTTTTGTCACGTAACGTATCACACCTTTTTTCCCCTTCACTAAAATGGCGATGGGCGTGGCCAGCGTGTGACGCATCTGGGCCAAGGGTCACGAGTTTGACACCTCTGTGCTACATTTTAATTATATGAAAACCAAACATGTTAAATCTGCAGAACTAAAGGCCACTCACTACTCAATATAAAAAAGCAGTTAAATAATTCAAACAATCTGTTGTACTTTTGTTTGCTTTGCGCTTACGACCACAATCCTGGTATTTAAATGTTAAATATGTTGCCTCTAGGCAGCACATACATTTAATAAATTAAGTAAATAAAATACTTTCATTCCTATAGAGAATTTCTTCTATCTATGATTTGGAGTTTTAATATTATTTTCTGAAAGGGTAATCCTGATTGTTACCCCAGTTTTCTAGATGAGCAGCAACCACTTCCTGATTAAATGTTTCTGGTGAATATATTGTTGGTTATTAACTCCAGAAAGATATTGAACTGTTTTTTCCACATTTCCCACTTTTTTTAAACTATTCCAGCTTTCACTATCCATTATACGTATTCAATCATGATTAGGTGGTTTGGATTTTTGTCCAATTATTAGTCTTTTAAGTTATAAAAGACTAATAATGAGACTATTAGACAAACAATACTCAGTTAAATTTGCTGACCAAATGAGCCCTGTATTTTAGGGCCAATTTCATTTGAAGCAAAATGCAAGCAATAATCACCTAAAACATACTTTGAAGTAAAATATAATATATACCAATTTAAAATGTACATATGAGTCTAGCACCATATTCCTGTTTGGGGGGCGGGAAGGAACCTAATCATTTGGTTTAGAATCTTGTGATCTAGATACTTTTTATTTCTAGATCATATAAATAAATTATACAATAGTCTGGGTAAAATGGTTAAATAGTATCTTAAGCTACTCTTAAGAGGTGAACTGCTTTTTTAGAAATAGATCAATCAAGAATTGCGCTACATTTTTCACACTATTAAAAATGGATAATGGAAGGAGATGTCCATTGATGAGCTGATGAATATTTGGAGACACGGAACGTTTCCTAGGGAACCAGTTCATACAGGAGCACTGAATAACTATCTTGGATGCTTCATGTAAAGATGATATAGAACCAAATAACATGCACTTTTACACACTCTAGTTCTTGTATAGCATGCAAGGTAAATCCTGCCTGAAGTTTAGCTGCTAAAAGTTGGGACAGCTCACAATTCTCTAAAGTTTTGCATTAACAATTCAGAACCAATAAACTAGCATGAATATTAATGCAATGCTAGGTAGCCCTTCTGCATAACAGGAGTAAATAAATGTTGGCAAATTTATTTTTCTTTGAATAACTTATTTCTTTTTGAAAAGTTTGCGAAAGGAACTGCGAATGCTTCTTTTTTGTTCTTGCCGTGGCGGATGACTGCTGAAAGACGTTTGCTCATTGTCATCTCTGCAAGAGAATCGGATATCTTCTAAATGCATATCCTGAAAAAGGAAAAAAAGTATATATTCTTATTCAGTGGAAGGAAAGCAGTTGAGAAAATAAACCTCTGTAGGAAACCTTTAGAGTTTGTTTTAAAACTTATGAAGAGTATAAAACCTTTTACTCTATAAATGCTGGCAAATCACAGTTCCCAGGAGCCCACTTGGCACAATGAAGACTGCTATACGTCACAAGAAACCAATATTTGAGGATTTGGATAAGGTCTGAAGAACAGTCTGTTATAGACTAGTGTAACTGCAATTGTCAATGTTTCTAAAAGGTCATAGGAACCAAATCCAGTTTAAAGACTAGGAATTGCTCCTCAAAAGTCAGTTTTCATCAAGAGCAGCAAAGTTTATCTTCTCCCTACAAGACTGCTTTCTGCATTTCTAGCAGGAAAGCAGGCAGGAATCAGGTGTATCTATCTGCACATATATTGTCCAAAGGCCTGCACAGCCCTGGAAGAATTATTAATAATAATAGTTCCTCGATACTTAATAATAGTTACTACTATTATTAACTCTTCATCTTTATAATCTAATCATCTGTTTTAGAAAGGCTCACCTCAATGTCACAGTAAACACCTGGCAGCAGCAAGGAGCATCTAAGCTAAGGCAAATGATTTTGTCAAGGCATGGCTGATGTTTGTAGCAGACTGTAAGATCAATCTTAAAGCAGCAAATCCTTAGAAGAGCCTACGTAAAATTGAACAGTACAACTTATTTACAGCCATCTCTTTCTTAATTCTTTCTTAATTCTTATTAATGCTAATTCATAAGGTTGTCATGGTGTCCCAGTCTGTATTCAAGACACAGAGATATAAATTGGCCAATCATATTTTCTCATCTTACACTGTGCATTCAACCATGGTTAACTTTGTCATAAAGATACAAATTATTAGATTAAATCACTAAACCACAGTTTATCATGTATAAAGGTGTTGTGTGAAGTAATCCCACCATTACTGTCTATACCATTCAAGGAATTAGAAACACTCTTTAATTTGGCATCATTTTAAAATAAATGTAGAAAAAAAATGGAGCATAATCTTCTAGAAAATGGGTGTCTAACCTTGGCAACCTTAAGACTTGTGGACTTCCTATTCCTAGAATTCCCCAACCAGCATGAGGATTGGAATCCTTAAGTCTTAAAGTTGTTATGGTTGGACGCCTCTGATCTAGACAGAGGCTGGAAGATACTCTGGAGACTGCTTACAACTAGTACTCCAAATGCAGGGTTCATACAACAAAAAGTACTAACTGAATGATTTCCCTGAGGGACACAGCCCTGACCCCTCCCATCTTTGCCTTTGAGTCAGTAGCCCGCTTACGTGTTTCTCAGACCCTGGTGGGAAGTGGGTTTGCCCTGGCCTTTTGCTCTCCTTACTTCTACAAAGCTTTGCTTTTCACCCACTCCTCGCTGTGGAGGAAAGTAGTTCCAGTGGGAGCTCCTTGAGGTAGCAGAGGCCTCATGGGGGTGGAAGCCTCTCTCCTGCAAGTTGGACAGCCGACTCCCACTGCTGCTCCTTGTGCTATATAGCCTTGTGCTGATGCCTTCAGACCCACTCCGGGGAAACTCCTTCAAGGACTGACTCAGTTGTTTGCCCTTGCTCCGAAAAGCCTCACGCTTGGAGGTGCTGCTACCAACGTGCTCTAGATCACTGCTCTTGGGAAGTGGTTGCAAAGGGCGCTGTGCCTTCTCTGGTTCCTTTGTGAAGTTCACAGGTCGCAAGAAGCAGATGTCAATGCTAGATTCAGAAGAGGCTGGTGAGCAAGTCTGAAGGATAGCCAGAGGTTCTTTCTCATAGAGTCCTGGAATGGAATATGTATTCCCTTGGTATTCAAAATCTTCAAAATCAGGAGTAAAGCTTCTGCTGTCTTGGAGAAGCTCTACGGTAGCTTTGTGAGACTTCTCCAGGTTTTCTTTCATATCCGATGAAGCAGCATTGAACTCCATATCTGCAACAGGCTGCAAAGCAGCCGCCAGAGCCTTCAAGTCCTCCTCATTGAACTGAGATGGAATTAAAGCACTCTCTGATCTGCCATGCTTTCTTCCATCAGCTTCCCACTCACATGGTTTCCCTGGGATGTTTGCCATTTCTTGTTGACCCTTTTTTATGTGTGACATCAAATGCCTTAAAAGAGTGGTAAGAGAATTACAGTTAAACAAAATGAAGCAAACACAGTGTTCCTCCTCTCCCCCAACAGAGAGGAAAGCTCCACTTTGGGTGATTGGATTAACAATTTTCTAGGAGCCTCTTGCCATTTAAGTAAATTAAGAGCTTCCCCCACCCCCCACCCCAAGCAACTTGCTAATATTTAATTTCTAATATGAATAATTCACCAGGATTTGGGGAATAATGTATATTTCTTTTTACTATCTTAAATTGAGTTATCTATGAACAAAATCTGAAAGATTTGTGAAATATATTGCACCAAAAAGATTGCAAAATGTAAGAATAGACAAGAATAAGAATAAAGAAGCTGAAGATGATGCTATAATGTACATTCCTGAATTAGTATCTTCTGATGGTATCTTTGTACTTACATAGCAGTTGTTCCAGAAACAGAGGCTGATGGGAATAGATGCACTGTCTCTTCAGAATGGATTCCACTATTGTGAAAGGAAGTTGCACTTGGTGTTGGAGATGCTGCTTGTCCACTGCTGGGACACTGAGTGGCTAGACCTTTATATAACTTTATGAAGGAAGATCTAGTAAAACAGAAATGTAATACTACTGTGAGTTGAACAAGATTGCAACCACACCAGCTTTTCTAATTAGCAGGGAACTAGCCTTGCATTTTCAGCAACAGATAATTTCATATCTGTATAGTGCTTGAATACCATTATCACCAATCTAAAGTCCCTTGTAAGGATTAGAAGTATGATAAATATCTAGATCACAAGTATCTTTCATTAACAGAAATAGATTTTTAGCCCTAATGTAGGCCAAACAACTAAGGAAAATACAGTGCATATATCAGAGAGGAAACAGGGTTATAGAATTCATGTTTGGTACTAGAACAAGTTTCACCAACCAGAGCCTGGGGTAAAAGAAACACATACAAAATTAAATAATTCTGAATTTTTATTGAGCTTCCTTCTCTAATCTACGGTAAATTACCATATTCTAAGAAATCTATATGTAGATTTACTTTATATTCCCAAGTCCCATCTCAATCTACCACTAAAATACTTCATGTTCATTAACAAAACTATGTAAATACCAGTAGTACCTATACTATAACAGCAAGACAAGCAGAAATTAAACTCGGTCTGATATTTTACAAACTCTTTTGGAAGTTCAAGAACTGGTGCTGCTTTTTCAAGAAATGTCATTGAAGTATAACAGACAATCTGATGAATCGCCAAGTGGAATGTAACATTGTGTGAAAAAAAAGCTAAACAAAGATTCAGTTCTTGCAACGTAGTGAGCAGATCCACCTGATTTTTCATTTACATTTTTTAATTATTTTGGCTGCGGAAATAATCCCCTTAGTAGGGAATGCGGTGGCACTTTTTGATTTTCATTATCCATG
>JAPKID020001684.1:0-14392 GCA_026931265.2 Tropidonophis doriae
ACTTCAACTCCCAGAATTCCCCAGCCAGCCTGAGCTGGCTGGGGAATTCTGGGAGTTGGAGTCCACCCGTCTTAAAAGAGCCAACTTTGCAGACCCCTGCGACTAGGAACCTTTCCCTTTGCAACACCCCTCCAGCCGATGTTGCAAAAGCCAGAAGGGTGTCAACGGTGGGCAGGGCAACAGATCCCCCTGCATCCCAGGGCTCTTCATTCTCCAACCTCGCCTGTCTTGAGGTTCAATGGGATGCTGTCGGTCCCCCCTCTCTTTATCCTGTAGCCCCAGCCGAATGTCAACCGGAGCCATAAAATAAAGGGACAAAAGTGAGGAACAATAACCCCACTTCTTGTCCCTGTCTCTTAAACAGGGAATTGCATTGCAACCCTTAAGTGCATGGAGCAGCTTATTAGGCAGGCCTAATATCAGACAGGCTCAGGAGCTCCCTAAGCTTTGAAAAACTAGGTAGGAAATTACAGGCTTTTTCCTCTGAACCTCAAGAGGTTGCGCCTGTCTACCCTGAGACACCACATGTCCTGGAAGTGAAAATATGCCCATTAAATTCTGCTTGTAACGTGGTTGGCAACGGTTGTATGCCTAGTTGTTAAGTATCCTGGATTATCTTCATTGCATGCCTCATTAGTGTGGCCAGATGCCCACGGGAACAGGGCTCTTTGTTGCAATTTAACCATAGCAGGAAAAGCAATTTCATTAAGGTGAAGCAAGCTACTCAGGCTGAGCTGCTGGGTTAAAAATTAAAGCTGGGTGAAATCCACTCTTCTGGGAGGCAAAGGCAGGAACATCTCACCTGCTGAAGCAGAGGAAAAAAATCACCCTATTATAAAGGGAAGAGATACTCAGGACTGGCCTAGAGATAGAGTGCTCCATGGCACGGGACCTGGTTATTTGCGGGACCGCCTCCTACCACACACCTCCCTTAGACCTGCCCGCTCCCAGAGTGGGCCTCCTCAGGGTGCCATCTGCCGGACAATGCCGACGGGTGGCCCCCAGGGGAAGAGCCTTCTCTGTGGCAGGGCCTACCCTCTGGAATGACCTTCCCCCCGATCTTCGTATCATCACAGACCTGCGCCTCTTTCACCGGCCATTAAAGACTCATCTATTTCAAGAGGTCGGCCTGTCTTAGTTTTAATGGACATAGTTTTAATTTGATTTGAACCCTTTTTAATCTAAATTTTAGCACAGACTTTAATTTAATCTATTTTTAAATGGTTTGAATTGTATTTTTTATATTTTTATATTTCTGTGCGCCGCTTCGAGTCCCCTAGGGGAGATGGGGCAGGATATAAATCCGATTAATAAATAAATTTTGATAAATAAATAAATAAAATAGAGCTCCCGCCTCCCAATCAGGAGGTTGTGAGTTCAATCCTAGGTAGAGGAAATGTAGGGTCTCCTGTTAGACCAAACTCACAGTTAAGCTCACTATCACACAATAGTGGAACTTTATGGCTCAAAAGGCCAACATATTTACAGCCAATTTTTCTTTATATCTCGTGCTTATTTGAGGGACAGCCTCTCCCTGGTTTTATCTACACATCCCACCAGATCCAACCCAACAGGCACGTTACAGCGTTCATCGTCTCTGGGGAGCTGCCTTTGGCAGGCCCAATGAAACAAGCCCAATGAAACAGAATTGGGAAAAGCACTCAGTTTTGCAAGAAAGTGCAACTTTTGATCCAGAGCTCACATTTCAACGGGAAACACCTAGTGGATGTCTCTTGAGGTGCAGAAGCTGAAAAAGCTGTCGATTGGTTGAAATTTCCCACTTTCTGCTTAACTGTAAATACTTCAGAACCCAATAATAAAACTGCTGCCTTAATTCCAACCACTGAGCAACAAATAAAGGAGCATTCTACTCCTTGTATTTGGAAGTGTCACACAATTCAAATGCTTTAAAGACCTGATGTATTTTGGCTTTTTAAAATATATATTTTAAATATGCATAGTCCTTGACTTACAACCACAATTAGGACCTTAATTTTTGTTGCTAAGTAATGCAGTCCTTAAATGAGTCATGTGGCCGGACTTAATTTTATGACCCTTTTTATGTAGCTATTGAGTGAATCACATGGTCTTTAAACAAATTTGGATTTCCCAATTGACTTTGCTTGTCGGACGCTAGACAGTTGCAAGACACTGCAACTGTCATAAATGCAAACCAGTTTCCAGTTGCTTGAGTTGTGACTGCAGGGGTGTGTATGTGCATGTGCAATTTTGTGGAACAGTTATCAGTCACTTTTTTCAAGGCCACCATAACTTCAAATCATCATTAAACTAACATTCCTAGATTGAGACTATCTGTATCATTATGACCCACAGATGGCAATATGTAAAGGTTGACCAGTAGGTGGCGCTCCAGTTCCATTTTTTTTTCCTCCACAAAAAAAGACCAACCATAATACTGTATCATATTAAGGCCAGGCAACTGATTTTAGGATGTTGAAAATCACTCCTTTCTAATACGATTGGTCTTTGTTGTATTCCCATATGAAATGGACTTCTATCATTAACAATACTAAATAATTTAAATACAAGGTAACATTACAGCTTCAAACTTTACAAAAAAAACACCCCACCCTTATTTTTTATTTGTTACAGGTGTTCTCTTAGGAAAAAAATTGCCATTTTAAGACAAGAGTTCAAATACGCAAATCCTGAGTTTCATAAATTCATGAAGAAGCACAGAAAACTGCAGGGGCTCTGAACAGCCGGGTTTGGGGACGATCCGTTTTATTGTTTGTGCTGAAGAATTCATGAGTTCATTTATCACTGCTCCCTAGTGCGAGATCATGCAAAATCTTGGAAAAGAGACAAGGTGAGCCTTCATAAGAAAGGGCATGCTCAGTTTGTATACAAAATACGTCAGTTCTCAAAGTAACCAGTACTTCACGGCCCCGAAGTTGTTTTTGTCCAAACTACTTAAGTGTGGAAATAGCCAAGGTCCACTTTCCATCACCCGTCTCCAAGAAATAGCTGTTGAAGTTTTTGCCTAATTCTGAATGTCTACAAACCACGGATCTTATAAGCTTGAACATACAGTTGAATAAGACGACTCTTTTTCCATGGAGCCATTTAAGGGAGAGCATTTGGGGGGATGCAGCCGCTTGTTGCTGCTGGCTTTTGTGGGTAGACCAAACACAAATGAAGTGTGGGCACGTTCAACATATTCACAGGAGCAGCTGAAAAGCGGACTGAGAACAATTCTCTTTTGCCACAGATAGTGAAGCAGGACACATCGAGACAACATAAATAACTCGTGGCTGGCACTGGTAAAAGGATGTGCGTGTGTATGTGTTTGAAGGGGGAGTTCTTATACCCAAGGAGAAGCCAGGCCATCTGGTCAGTAAGAGAGAAGCCGAGAGATATTAAGGCAACAAGTTCCCAGGAACCAGCCAAGAAATGCTCCATGGCAATATAATATGTTCTTCTGCCCAGAGATGCCCCACGGTGTCTTCGTTAGATTGCGTATCTGAATGGAAAAGATAAAATGGCTCCTAAAGCCAGACCCAAGGAGAGGAAGAAGGCCATGATGGCTCCAGCTGTTTCCGCTTCATGAGACAGCACCTTCCTAGAAGGAAAAACAAAAACTAGTCAGCACAACATTCAGCCACACAAACACCAGTTGCTTTTCCTTCCTTAACCAATTTCATTGTAAACAAGTACAATGACAATAAAGACTATTATTATTATTACAATTCATTCATCTCAAGCCACACTTACTTGGGTCCAAAGCACATGCAGAGGCTGGCCAAGTAACCATTGGAGATGGAGAATAACACCATGAAGGTGAGGTACCAGGCATCGTGAGCAAAGATGACCGGCAGGTTACGGCGGGGCATCACGTTACACAGCATGAAGAGGGGAATGAAAATCAGACGGATGATCACCAGGAAGGGTAGCAGGCGGCTCTCTTTCCCAGGCTGTGGGAAGGGAAGAATAATATGTTATGGTATCAACATCAGTCATCACTGTGATAAATAGAAGACTGAAAAATTGTATCATAAACACAATTTCATAAAAAATTTGTCCCCATTGCTTAATGCCTTCTCAGCCCCAACGTAACGAATAAATGCTACTAAGATACATATTGACAATTCATTGATGTAGATCAAATGTAGATTTCCCCTTTCAGTGTTATGTTCTGTAATTAATAATATCATTATGTTCAAAAGACCCATAATTCTCATTGTCTTGCTGATAAGGACGACAGCTAAGATTTTATCTTTAACAGATGATAAAACCAGAATCATATTAATGCTTACCAAGAATGTGGCAATGATAGGACATATTCATGTTCTAACACCTAAACTGCACTGTCAAGAACAAAGAACTCTAAGTAACTCTTAGCCATTTTTATGTGAGATATCCAGTATATATAAAATACTTTTTTTTTCTTTTTAGACTCCTTTAAAAATCATAGCTGATTATTTTCACAAGATTTAGCGCAGATCTCCAATAACTAATCTGGATGAAACATTCAAGCTTTACAGAAGTAAATATCTCCTTCCTATAAAAGGATTCCCTTGGCAGAGAATTTTAAGTAGAAAATTACAATACAATTACAATTGAAAAGGTTGATCACTCAGCTTTTATTGTAGTGATGGCATCAAGAGACTTACAGAATTTACTTTCTCTATGTACTTGACTTGAGCATTACTACTTGATCCAAATCCCTGCAAGTACTGGAATCACTTGGAATCCTGCATGTAATGCCACAAGCTGTAAACACTGAGTTGCTTTATCAGAAAAAGCTTTCACAACGGGAGGTAAAAGTTTTCTGAGGAAGTTGGGCTTCTTGTAATATTATTACATTTGACCAGTGCAATTCTGAGGAAGACATTTCTGGGTATTTTTCATAACTGAAAAGCCAGTTTGGTTTACCACAGACTGCTGGTTAGCAGTTTACTCAAGTTGGGCATTTTTTACTTAATAAAACTGATTAGGTAAAGGGCCACATGCAGCTCTCCTGAGCTCAGTTTTCACTGGTAGAGAGCTGCACAAGGCCGTGGCAGCTGAAAACAGAACTCAGGAGCCTGTTTTCCCTGGCAGAGCACTCGGCTCACCACACGTGCCCCTGATATGAGAGATGTCGAGCTGGACACACACATCCCAGCCGCCCCGAGGTCAAACACAACCCTGATGCGGCCCTCAAGTTTGACACCCTTGTTTTAGGTCATAAGATGCCTTGAGTTGGTGGAGGCAGGTAGACCATCACTTATGATTGGCTGTTCAGCAACACTTTGAACTGCCTCTCCACCCTTGGTCATCTGACCACATTAAAGATGCTTAGAAACAGAATTTAGAGCTGTTTACAATGTCCCAGGGTAACATGAATGTGATTTATGACACTTTAGCCAAAAACTAATGTTTACTTCCAATTTTCAGCTTAACACCCCCCCCCAGTAAACAGTGGGTCCACTTAATGACCACCATGCTTGGTTTTATGTCCACTGCATTTGCTTAATAATTGCTACAACAAAGATTGTAAAATCAGGTCCAGTCACAAAATGATCCATTTTATGACCATTATGATTTACGACCATAATGGGCAGGCCCCATTTGGGTTGTAGCTCAAGGACTACATGTAATGCTGGTTTTTACACCAACTGGAGATTGTGTGTAATTGTTTGGCAAGGAGTTCACATGCTGTATCTTTTTTTACGCCAGTGATCGTAACTTTAGGAAATATCTAAACTAGGAGAGCAGAAGCTAATATTTTAAAATTAGGGGACATGTTTTTACTGATCTCCACACAATCAATACTTCTTTACTTTGATCTCAATCCTTTCATATTTGTGGTTTAGGAATAATTTTTCTATCTGGAGTGAGTTGGATCTCGTGCTTACCTGTTTGTAGAAAGTAAGTGCCAGTGGAGTTTTTTTGATGCTGGGGTAACAACACATTTGGAAAGGAAGCATCCTGTGGATGAAGGCTATTATTCTGAATGCTTCTCCAGATTTTATTCTGCAATTACATGTGCATTAAGGAGAGAGGCTGTAGCTTAATATATTCCCTATTATTTTGGCTCCTTTTTACACAGAGTTCTTCCAAAGTGGGCATTCAAATGTGAGCTATCACTTGAGATCAAAGTAAGGCAATCATTATATCATCTCTTGCCTTTGCCAGCTCACTGGAGATTTTCTGATTTTAAAAAAGACCACATCAGAAATTACCTGAAAGTGGTGAGAGGTACCGTCTTTGATCAGAAAAACAAGATATATGGCCTATGCAGTTTTGTTTATTTCTCAAAGTATCAGGCACTAACAATAAGGAAAATAATAATATTCAGAGTGAAAATATGATGAAGGATTTTCTCTAACTAGAGACATGAAAGGACATATCTGTTGTATTTATATGATGTCATGGTTAAATTTTATTATTATTCTATTAATTACATTTAGAAGCCTACCCAACGCACATGTTATTATATTTAGGAAAGAATATTTTTAAAAATTCTCCTAAATTGCAATATTTTATTACCCTGGTGAGAAATAATCTGAAAGTTCCCTTTGCACAAGATTTCTCTCTTTCTCAACTGTGTGCATATGAAGGAAAAAGTTTGAACAGTTTTTGCAAATACTAATATTTATTGTATTTAGTTTACTAATCTGTTTTTACTGATGTATGTTTCATGAAGTACTTTTAGTAGTATATAACACAGATTAAAAATCAGAAAACAGTTTGTTCCTCATACATTCTTGGGCTTTGGAGGGCTCCCGAGCTGGGTCTGAGAGCCAAAACACCATTGGCCACATCCTACAATCTTAGATGCCTTGTAGGAGGAGCTGTGCTGGTTGCTGGGTAGAACTCAGACCAGGGAGTTGGAGATCGTGGCTTTCTTGGTTTCTTTGCTTCCTTCAGATCTACTTTCCTCCACAGCCACTCTCTTCTATATTTGAACAAAAATTACTGATTGAAAGAACAGCTGTTACTTGTTTCTGGGTCACTGTCAGGGACAAAACACTGAACAATCATTTCACAAAACCAGTAATGAACCAATCGGAAGGGGAAAAATAATCCTAAAAAAACCCCAGCTGTAAACAAATGGGATACTCTAAAAAACATGTCCTTTTATCAACTCTGGCAAGTAGACAGTGCAACCATTAGATCATTTCTCACTCAGAACTTCAGAGGACTTGTTAACCCGTCTCCTTGTCCCTATCTAGATTGTATTACAGCTCATTCTGCCAAATAAAGCATTTCTGTGGTTAGCATCAAGTTAATCAGGAGTTTAAATCTAAACATTAAATCTGAATTCAGAGAATCCTCTTCAGGATATGTCAGAACTGGAGCCCTTTCTGAATTCAGATCCCCTCCCGTTTTACCCGAAGCCTTGGAAACTTATAGCCAGTCACAAGACATATGTTAACAACTGCTATGAATTTCTAGGATCACGAAGGTGTAATTTAACATCTTTTGGGATAGCAGGGTTACAGAATAATAGAGTTGACCTTGTGGGATAGATGGTCTGATTCAGGTCAAAGATAGCTTTTAATCAACAAGAGAATTGATGCCAATCTCATCATTTCATGCAAGATTGTAAATAAAGGTTATGTGTTTTATTTTAAATCAGCTACATCAACTATTCACATTTACCCTCTAAATGGGACATGTTTTGCCATCTTCTATAACATGCCATTTGGTCATCTATCAAGTCTAATGGCATCTTTCTGTGGGTGCAAATCAAATTATGTCACACTGCCTTGTACAGTATATGTTTAAAGGTTCCCATCGCACATATGTGCCAGTTGTTTCCGACTCTAGAGGCAGTGCTCATCTCCGTTTCAAAGCTGAAGAGCCAGGCAGCTTCTGGCTCAGACTAAGATAATAAATAAGAGCTAGCAGCAAACTCTGATCAAAGAGGCCAACTTTCCCTCCTGCTGTATTCTAGGTTTTTAGTTTCTATCTGGGTAAAAACAGTTTGCTTAGGATCGTTAACCTCTCAGTTTTTAGGAACAGAAAATAACATTTTACAGCCTTTCTGACTAAAAGGGACTTGATTCTGGAGATTAGAACTTGGTTCTTGTTCCTTTTTTGCTCACTGAAAGATTTTCTGCCTACCAATCAGTTTCACACAATAGTTGATTACATCCATTTATTTTGTCTGTCTCACTTTTTTCCTACTGAATAGCTTAGGGTTGTTGATAGATGGTTGTGAATGTACATACTGTACCTATGTCACAGCAAAGATATTGTACTATTTGATTGTGTCTGTAGTGAGCAAACATTTTTTGGACATGAGTTTTTAACACTGGGTAAAGGTAAAGTTTCCCCTCAGACATATGCTAGTCATTCCTGACTCTAAGGGGCGGTGCTCATCTCCATTTCAAAGCCGAAGAGCCAGCACTGTCCAAAGACATATCCATGGTCATGTGGCTGGCATGACTAAATGCCGAGTGTGCATGGAACACTGTTACATTCCCACCAAAGGTGGTTCCTATTTTTCTATTTGCATTTTTACATGCTTTCGAACTGCTAGGTTGGCAGAAGCTAGGACAAGTAACGGGAGCTCACTCAGTTACGTAGTGCTAGGGATTCGAACCGCCGAACTGCCAACCTTTCTGATCGACAAACTTGGCGTCTTAGCCACTGAGCCACCAGTATGGTTTAAGTTTATCTGAAAGCTAATTACTAAATGGAGTAGAAATAAAAGGTTTCTTATTGTCTCACTGAAACGTCCCAATTTCTCCCCCCTCTCCCCCCCAAAAAATGGAAAAAGAAGATTCTCCAAAAACAAAGTGACATAGCCAAATAAATTCCAGATTATTAGTTCTAACATAGAAATGTTCGCTGGCAGGGCAATGAGACTTCTGAGAATAGAATGAGACTTTCTGAGGTTTTGCTGGGTTGCAAAAATAGCCCTATTCCCCTTGGAGCTGGATAATCAGGGACTCACTTTAGATGTTAAAGTGGATGAAAAGCCCTCTCTATCCCCGCTTTCTTTCCTATGTGTGTTGTGGTAGACATACAAAATAAGACTTTTTTTTTGCCAGGGAGAAGCAGCTGGAAGAAGTGCCAGACTGAGGAAAGGAAGGATCTGTATGGCTCATCAGCCTCAAACCACCCACCCGTCATCTCTGTGGAGTCAAACTTTCCACAAAGAAAATTCAGTAAACATATTTTCAGCACACCCACCCATCTTTCTCGTTGGGATAAGCCTGAGAGGCTGGATAGGAGGGAAAACAGCCAACATAACCTATCCCAATACAAAAGGTGAAACTGGGACTGGGATGGATTTATGGCTGAGGTTTACTGACTTAACCGAGTTCCATATTGCTGTACCCTGACAAACTTAATCAACCTTAATCAATCTATCTTATTAATATTAGGCTGAAGCTGTTGGCCTGAAAGATAAGGGCTGGTATAATGTTTCAAATGCTGAGGTGAAGTGATAGTGGGGAAATGCATTTCTCCCAGCCCCCACGAGAAAGGTTTTTGGCTTCTTTGTACTCATTCAAGATCTTGGGTGGTTCTGCAATATTTCTTTTTCAGCCCTTCAACCATATACTACATTCATTCATTCATTCATTCATTCATTCATTCATTCATTCATTCATTTATTTATTTTTCATATTTGTAACCCGCACCCATCTCACCACAAAGGGACCTGGGGCGGCGAACAGAAATTTAAAATCTAAATATACATATATACAAAATATTCATATTTTAAAACTAAATAAAAGCAAAACCAGCGTTAAAATAAATTTAAAACCCCCAAATTAAAAACTTTGCATTTGCTAAGAGTCAGAATGGTGTAGAGTAGTTCATGCCAGACCAGCTAGATTAAAGAAGTGTGTTTTTAAGTGCTGTCGGAATGTGCGGAGGTCCGAGATGGGTCGTTCCAGAGGGTTGGGCCCACCATAGAGAAGGCCCTTCCCCTGGGGGCCGCCAACTGGCATTGCTCGGTTGACGGCACCCAGAGAAGACCCTCTCCGTGGGACCGAGTTGGCCGTAGGGACGTATGGGGCAGCAGATGGTCTCTTAGGTAGCTAGGCCCTGTGCCATGGAGCACCTTGAAGATGGTCATCAAAACCTTGTAACGCACCCGGAAGGTCTCAGGTAGCCAGTGCAGCTCGCGCAGGAGTGGTGTTATGTGGGATTGCCTTGAGGATCCCATGATCATGATGGTGGTGCCTATGGCATCACTGATAGAACCAGTTCAGAGATGTGTCCAGCTGAGTTACTGCCTACTTGGCCGAACCAGGCCGAACCAGTAAAAACCCACCTCTGATGCCCATGCACAGTGAAGCAGTGGTAACAAAATGTGAAACCCATTGCTGCTCTGAGCTGTGCTGCTTTTCACGCTTAGGACTGCTGTGGCATCCCCATGATTATGTGATCAAAATCGGGATGCTTGGCAACTGACTCTTATTTATGATGGTTGCGGTGTCCCAGGGTCACGCAATATTCCCTTTGTGACCTTCTGACAAGCAAAGTCAACCAGGAAGCCAGATTCATTTAATAACCGTATTGGTAACTTAACAATTCCAGTGATTCACTTAGCAACTGTGGCAAGAAAGATTGTAAAATGGGGCAAAGCTCACTGGACAACTATGTCAACAAATATGAAACTTTGGATGCAATACATAAGTCAAGGCCTACCTGTATTAGGGGGGCGTTTCAACCAGAACACTCAATGCTCCTTAATGGCAAGTGGCCATTCAGATGAGAAGTGTAACCAGAGAGAAGGGCGCTTCATTCTGAACTCCTTTGGCTAGAGAGACCTGAAAGAACCTTGGAATTTAGCGTATTTTGGGGAGTATAAGATGTACCTTTCCCCTCCCTAAAAGTGGGTGAAAATTCAGGTGCGTCTTATAGACTGAACACGGGCAGCTTTGGACTCCTGAATCCTCCCCACATCAGCCCCCAGAAACACACTGCAGGCCAAAAATGGGCATGTTTTTGGTGAAACGGGCCATGCAGAGCACTGCAGAGTGCTTCTGGGAGCTTGGGAGGGCAAAAACATAACATGCGGAGGGCATGGGATCCCAAAAATGAGATGTAGAGAGCATTGCAGAGTGCTTCTGGGGGCCAGGGAGAGTGAAAACATGACACATGGAGGTCAAAATCAATTTTTTCTTGTTTTCCTCCTGTAAATTTAGCTGCGTCTTATAGCCCAGTGCCTCTTATGGTCTGAAAAATAGGGTACTTTAGCAAATAAGTAGAACGTGTTTGACATTGCTATCAGTGTTTCTTAATTGGGACAACAACTAACCCAGTCAAACCTTTGTCTACAGGTGAGTAACATATACCTAAACCTCACCTTGCACATTTAAGATTTGGGATGTGCAAGTGTGCTGCCTCTCCATGTTTTATTTTCCTACTAATATTACCAAATTCTGTTTAGGTTTTTTTTAAAATATACCCCATTGTTCTGGTGATTCAAGGGAATAATTTTATTTGTTTTATTTTTATTTTTAAATATAAATAATGATGAAAGCAAATTAAATGAGGAGAATTTGTCCCCAACTGAAAGTTTCTACCTAGAATTTCCTAATTTAACTTATCCATGCTTTCTTAATTGGATTCTCACAATGCTGTTCTGAGGCCTCTTTGGTTTTATAAGGTGTATAATCAAGGACAGAATTTATTCTATTGGACTAGTGTTACTGTTCAGATTTAATACTAACAAGCAAAGCTTCATTAGAATACCTGCTATATTATTGTCAATATTATTATATTGATTTTCCATTCTGGTCATCTTCAGAACTTACCTGTATTCTTGATACATACTTACCGTATTTTTTGGACTATAAGACGCGCCAGAGTATAAGATTCACCATGATTTTGAAAAGGTAAATTAAAAAAAACTTTTTTGCACTCTGCAGGTCTCCCAAACCCTCTCCATGCCTCAATTTTTTTTGAAAAAAAAGGGGGGCATCTATTTAGGAGACTTATAGTGTGCTCTTGGGGGCTGGGTGGGGGAGCAAAAATGAGCAAAAAACAGTCTGTATTTTTTGCTCATTTTTGCCCATCCTCAGCCCCCAGGAGCACTTTGCAAGCCTCTCAAACCCTCTGCACATTCATTTGTGCAAAGGGGGCAGGGTTTCAGTAGGCCAAAAATGCTATATTCAGTGTACAAGACGCATCCAGATTTTCACCCTCTTTTGTGGGGGCAGGGGGGAGAAGGCACATCTTATACACCGAAAAACACATTATATGCTCTGTGGTGTTCAAAGAAACTGTCTTTGTTTAAGATTAACTGAGATCTACTTTGGTATAGTGGTTAAGATGCTGGCCTAGAAACCAGGAGACTGTGAATTCTAGTCCTGCTTTAGGCATGAAAGCTGGCTCAGTGACTTTGGCCCAAACACCAGGAGACTTTGACTTCTAGTCCCCATCTTAGGCATGAAACCCAACTGAGCAATTTTGGGCAGTCACCAGGAGATTGTGATTTCTAGTCCCAGTTTAGACATGAAAGCTGGCTGGGTGACTGTGGGTCAGCCACTTTCTCAGCCCAGCCCATAGACTGGTTGTTGTGGGTAACAATAGGCCTGGGAATTATGTATGTTTTCCACCTTACAAAGTAGGAAAGGCAGGATAAAAATGTAATAAATAAATAAAACAAAAGTACTTTGACTCATCTTCAGGCTGGTGCCTTTGGCTTCGTGCTTGTGCTCGCAAAGCACAATGGCACCAGCCTGAAAATGAGAGTGTGTGATCTCATCAAAACTTTGCCAAGATACTTTTAATCTTACACAGGAAAAGACCCGAATACACCAAGACCTACACACACACAGACACAGACAGACAGACAGACAGACAGACAGACACACACACACACACACACACACACACACACACACACATATTGCGTGGAATTCAGGAGTTCAAGTTCAAGGACCTTAAAATTACTAAAGTTGAGAAACGCAACTTAAAGGTAAAGGTAAAATCTTCCCTCACACATATGTACTAGTTGTTCCCAACTCTAGGAGGAGGTGTTCATCTCCGTTTCAAAGCCAAAGGGCCAGCGCTGTCCGAATACGTCTCTGTGGTCATGTAGCCAGCATAACTAAACACCAAAGGCGCATGGGACACTGTTATCTTCCCACCAAAGGTGGTTCCTGTTTTTCTACTTCCATTTTTACATGCTTTTGAACTGCTAGGTTGGCAGAAGCTGGGGCAAGTAACGGGAGCTCACTCCGTTATGCAAAGCTAGGGATTTGAGACGCTGAACTGCCAATCATTCTGACTGAAAAGCTCAGAGTCTTAGCCAATGAGCCACCGCGTCCCATTTAAACACTACTTATATGGATGTAAATTATATTTTTGTGGTAAGACTTCTACTTAGCATATTTGGTCTTTCCTATCCAGTTTTCCTCTCCTTCCTTTGGAAACAAAATGCTAAGTTTCTACCCTAGCTAAGTCTTTAATATATTTGAGTGGAAAGAGAAATAGGTGCCATCGTTCATCTTTCAGCTAGGCTAAGAGATTAATTTCGAAATTTGGAGAACGGCCAAATTCAAATCAATCAAGTACCACATCAATATTTGACAAGGAATTCTGTATTCCTTGCTAACATGTATTCATGGTACTCTGACATCCCAATGCAAAACCAAGCATGGAAAATACTGTATATTTTGTTTAAAGTCAGCAGGGTATTATAGCTGTAAAAAAATGGTTTCCTGAATTCTCCAAAGTGAGAGACACATGCAGACCCTGGTTAGTATGTTGAAGGCAGAGAAGGACCATTTCTGAAAGATTTATTGAAGGGAATACTATTCTCTTTTTTTCCTTTTGTATGATCAATA
Organism: Tropidonophis doriae; assembly: GCA_026931265.2. Lineage (NCBI taxonomy): Eukaryota > Metazoa > Chordata > Lepidosauria > Squamata > Natricidae > Tropidonophis > Tropidonophis doriae. The sequence goes on from JAPKID020001684.1 coordinate 13,767, forward strand.
ATAATATCCCATCTTATTGAAATATTACTGAAGCAAAACGTTGAAAAAGAATCTGGAAGAAGTTTCTATGCTGTTTTAAAAATTGAAACTACCGTTGACGTAACATGTTGTATTAGATATAATTCTTAATCCCTTACATCCCATGGGTGGGACATTGTTTATATACGTTTCACTACTCTGGAAAAAGTAAGGCTGTGACTAAATATAAGGAGTCAAAACAGTCTGGGTAGATCTACTGAAACCAGATGCTGATGTAAACCAACTGAATGTTTTCTCTATAAACTTTCCCTTAAATACCAATTTTTAAATGGTCTTTGTATTTTGTGTTGCATTACCAGTGTTATACAGCCATTCATTTCTTTGCTATCGTCTCTCTCTTTCTCTCTCCCTCATCTGTCTGTTTTTCTATTATGTGCCATCTGCCATCTGTGATCCATCCGTCCATCCATCCATCCATCCATCCATCCATCCATCCATCCATCCATCCATCGTATCTGCAGACTACTGCAACGCTCTCTACATGGGGCTTCCCCTGAGGTGCACTCGAGAGCTGCAGTTGGTTCAGAATGCAGCCACGCGGGTGATTATGGGAGCCTCAAGGTACTCCCATATAACACCTCTCCTGC